>JBBDGP010002761.1:0-242500 GCA_037952835.1 Lithobates septentrionalis
ATACAGCACGCTATGGCTGTAATCCACCTGGCTGTACAAAGTAATCGTGATCTGTACAGTTTTACTAACACATGTCAAAGTTTCAAAATTGTGCTTACATATTTAGATTTGTTTTACCCTTAGGCCGCGAAGGGGTTAAAGGGTTAGTTCACTTTTACAGGAAAACCTGTTAAGTCACCTTTTACATCTTCATTCAATCAGAGGCAAAGATTGTGACGTCATCCGCCCACCATTCCACTTCAGCCAATCAGAGGAAGGCCTGTATTAATTCATCGAATACAAACCTTCTGTGAATGGCTGAACAGCGTTCAGTCCGACTATTATTTTCTTCCTGGGAGTGAGACGGGGATCTCTCATCCCACCGCTGGAACACAGCGCTGTATTCTGTATTAAGCTGAGGTTACATACAGTTTTATGCGGCGCTTCAAGAAATTACCCCTGTTTAGTGGTTTGTTTGGGCCAGCTTGGCCCATAGAGTTAGTTTTAACCCCTTTTGCGTCTTAGGATAAAACAAATGTTAATGCCTAAGCACAATTCTGCAACTTTGACACGTTAGTAAAACTGTACATATCATCACAACTACTTTGTGTATCCAGGTGGATTATACCTTGTTTTTTTCATTACAACTTGTGCTTTCATTTGGTGGTATGGTAATTAAGTGGTAATGGATATCTCCTGATTTTATTATTATCATTATTATTAATTTTATTATTATTATTATCAAAAGAAAACTGGCCCAAAATAGTTAAAAAAAAAAAAAAGTGTAGCTGTAAATTACCGTATTTATCGGCGTATAACACGCGCTGGCGTATAACACGCACCCCAAGTTTAGGAGGGCATTTTAAGGGAAAAAAACTTTTAAGAGGAAGTTTAGGGAATAAAACTTACATTTAATGCCCATCAATGCAGCCTTATCAGTGTCCATCTGCAGCCTTGTCCATCATTGCAGAATGAATCAGTGTCCATTTGCAGCCTTGCTAAGTGCCGTTTGCAGCCTTGCCCATTGTCATATGCAGCCTTGCCCAGTGCAGCCTTGCCAGTGCCGTTTGCAGTTGCCCATTGTCATATGCCGCCTTGCCCAGTGCCGTTGCAGTTGCCCATTGTCATATGCAGCCTTGCCCAGTGCCGTGTGCGGTTTGCAGTTGCCCATTGTCATATGCAGCCTTGCCCAGTGCAGCCCTTGCCCAGTGCCGTGTGCCGTTTGCAGTATTTAATTGTTTAAATTTGCTGCCAAGATAGAGCTCGGCTCGTCACGCCGCCCCGCCTCCCTGCTGTCTCAGAGGATGAGGAGCGAGCGCTGCCGAAAAAGGCCGAGCCGAGTGTACTGCGTGCTCGGCTCCGCTCGCAGTCCCGCCCAGTCCCGCCATTGTCCATCATAGAAGCTGGGCGGGATTGCGAGCGGAGCCGAGCACACAATACACTTGGTTCAGTCTTTTTCGGCAGCACTCCTCATCCTCTCAGAGACAGCACGGAGGCGGGACGACATGACTGCGAGCGGAGCCGAGCACACAATACACTCGGCTCAGTCTTTTTCGGCAGCACACCTCATCCTCTCAGAGACAGCAGGGAGGCCGGGACGACGTGACTGCGAGCGGAGCAGAGCACTCGGCTCTGTCTTTTCGGCGGCGTTCGGTCTTTTTTGGCACACAGACAGTGGGGATCGCCGTATAACGTGCACCCACGATTTTCCCCTGATTTTAAGGGGAAAAAGTGCGTTTTATACGCCGATAAATACGGTACTTGTTACTACTATAATCTACCACCAAAGAACAATCCAAAATAAATTCTCCTGCTCCTGACGATTGCAGTGATACCTCATATGTGTATGTTAGTTATTGTTTGTACCCGTAATACAGCCCAGAAACAATAGTGCCCATTTTGCTATTTTGCTTTTTTTTTTTTAATATATATCCCACCTAAAATACACTGACACTGATACTAATCTAAACACTTCGCGCCTAAGGGGTAAAACAAATCTAAATGCCTAAGCACAATTTTGCAACTTTGACATGTGTTAGTAAAACCGTACATATCATCACAACTACTTTGTCAATCCTTGTGGATTATACTGTGTTTTTCTCAGGAAAAAAAAAAAGGATATGTCCTGATTTATTTTTTTATTATCTAAAAAAAAACTGACCCACATTAATAAAAAAAAAAAAAAAACATTTAAAAAAAAAAAAATTAGCTGTATATTTCTTGGTACTATCATAACCTTCCACCAAAGAACAACCCAAAATAAATTCTCCTGCTCCCGAATAGCGATACCACATGTGTGTATGTTGTTGTTTGTACCCGTAGCACAGACCAAAAACAATAGCGCGTATTTTGCTTTTTTTTTTTTTTTTTTTTTTTTTTTTTTCCTTTATCCTACATAAAACACAAGCCCCATTTGGCTGTATCTTAAGGGTCACGGCTTTAATCACTTAGCTGTGTCTATAAACTTGATACTAGGCTCTGTAAATGGGTTTTTACCAACAGATCAGTTAAGAATATACAGGTAAACATTGAGAAAAGGGTTCATGATGGATCTGTACAGGTGGTCCGCAGTTTGCACTTAGTGACGCCAGGTGTGTTCTGTCCTCCAGCCTCTCGGCATCGTGCGGAGCCATCCAGAAGCTGACGCGGGTTCGTGTGGTGGATAACAGCGCCCTGGGAAATACGCCCTATCACAAGCCCCCCCGCTGCATCCATATTTACAACAAGTCCGGCGTGGGGAAGGTCGGAGATAAAGTCCTCTTGGCCATAAAGGGGCAGAAGAAAAAAGCGCTGATAGTGGGCCACAAGATGCCCGGACCTTCCATGACCTCCCGCTTCGACTCCAACAATGTGGTACTTATAGAGGACAATGGCAACCCTGTGGGCACCAGAATCCGGGTCCCAATCTCATCCACCCTAAGGAAGGAGGGCGAGCACTCCAAGGTGCTGGGCCATCGCCCAGTCCATTATATGACGGAGACAGGTACTCTTTTTTCCTTTTCCAGCCTGGACTCCGCCATTATCGCCTCTAAGTAATAAAGTGATCATTTGTATATTACGATGAGTGTATTAGACTGCTTTCTGTGTGTTTTATTCTTTCACGGGTAATTCGCAATCACCAGATCAACCATCTTACAGTCTATGTATTGCCCTCAAATTTTTATTTTTTTTTATTTTGGGTGGAGGAGGGAAAATTGAAACCCTTTGTGTTCACCATTTGGAAGATTTCTTTCGCTTCCTCTGCCAGAGACACGACATGAAGTAAGAGGAAACCTCTACAAGTGAGGGGGGTATAATTCCATTAAGTGTGTACTTGGTGGCAAACCAGGCTCATTTGTTTTTTTTTGAGTGGGAATTTTAAGTTAAGCTTCTTTTTCTTTTTTTTTCCCGCTAAAATGTTTTTTTTGTTTTTTTAAATCGTATTGATAAGATTTGATACAATTATGTTGCGACAGGTTCTCTTTAATGAGACACCGGGGATCTATTAGACCCCCCCCCCCGACGTCTCACTGGTCCTCCACTGAAGCACATTGGGAGTGCAGATCGCTCTCCATTAGCTTCTTCTCCGGACATAGGAACCGGGAAAAGTGACAGTTGAATGCTGGAGTGATGTAATCCATATCACTTCTGAGTTCTTACTCGGAAGGGAAGATGGATGTTCACTGGTCTCCCTCCCCTCTATGAACCATGGGGTTCCTGGGCCTGCATGTGGGAGAGTGAATCCTCAGTACACAGGGTAATCTCCGGCACGCAAAGGTGAATATCCCGCCACACACGGGCGTCGGATCCCCAGCACACACAGGGCCGCGGACCCCCAGCGCACACAGGGTGGAGGACCCCTAGAACACACAGGGTGGAGGACCCCCAGCGCACACAGGGCGGAGGACACCCAGCGCACACAGGGCGGAAGACCCCCAGCGCACACAGGCGGCGGATCCCCAGCGCACACAGGGCGGCGGATCCCCAGCGCACACAGGGCGGCGGATCCCCAGCGCACACAGGGCGGCGGATCCCCAGCGCACACAGGGCGGCGGATCCCCAGCGCACACAGGGCGGCGGATCCCCAGCGCACACAGGGCGGCGGATCCCCAGCGCACACAGGGCGGCGGATCCCCAGCGCACACAGGGCGGCGGATCCCCAGCACACACAGGGCGGCGGATCCCCAGCACACACAGGGCGGCGGACCCCAGCACACACAGGGCGGCGGACCACCAGCACACACAGGGCGGCGGACCCCCAGCACACACAGGGCCGCGGACCCCCAGCACACACAGGGCCGCGGACTCCCAGCACACACAGGGCCGTGAACCCCGGGGGATCCTCAGTACAACCAGGTGGATTCAGTATACATAGGTGAGTCCCCATTACACAAAGGTGAATTCATAGCACACACATGCGGGGATCCCCAGTACACACAGTTGTATTCAGTACACAAAGGCGGATCCCCAGTACACACTGGTTGACTCCCTCCAGAGGTGGTTCTGACCAGCTCAGTAGATTGCTTTAAAAAAGGCCCAGATTCTTTCCTAAATGTACATAATATAACTGGGTACTGACATTTATAGGTAAAGTTGATCGGGGAAAATCCGATTGCCTCTCGGGGGGATCAGGAAGGAATTTTTTCCCCTGCTGTAGCAAATTGGATCATGCTTTGCTGGAGTTTTTCGCCTTCCTCTGGATCAACTGTGGGTATAGGATTGTGTATATGGGATTTTCTTTTTTTTTTTTTTTTTTTTTGTTTGTTTGAACTAGATGGACTTTTGTCTTTTTTCCAACCTGACTAACTATGTTAACAAAGGTGGGTCCCCAGCGCAAACAGGTAGATTTCCGTACACACAGGTGAATCCCCAGCTGCGGTGAGAACCGCAAAGTTTTAAGTTCAGTTTGATTTCCTGTCTACGTGGAGCTCTGCCCGGGCTTCAGCTGAACACGCCAAATCCTTGAGTGATCACAAGTCTCAATTATTCATCGTATTATAATGTATATAAATTGAGGATTCCATTATATGTCTACTGCTTGAAAGAATTATGTGCAGGAGATAACAATGGTTCTGGCTGATTACCCACAATCCTGTTCTGTCCCCTCCAGGGCTCCACCATCCACCCATAGCTCAGAGCTGGTTTTGAAGAGAAAACATTTTTAATTAAAGTAGAACTCTGGGACTGGAACAGGGAAGGGGTTAGAACCTCTGGAAATGAATATCACATGATTGGACTAAGACCAATTAAATAGCAAACCACTTTTGCAATACATCAACATATGTTGATATAAAAACCGTTGTATGAAAATGTACATATGAAAAAAATAAACCATGAATTAGTGCAATAGATAAATGAGAAAATATCCAAAATATATCTGGTGTATTAACCACTTCAGCCCCGGAAGATTTTACCCCTCTTCCTGACCAGAGCACTTTTTGCGATTCGGCACTGCGTCGCTTTAACTGACAATTGCCGTGGTCGTGCGACGTTGCACCAAACAAAATTGACATCCTTTTTTTTTCCCCCACAAATAGAGCTTTCTTTTGGTGGTACTTGATCACCTCTGCGTTTTTTTTTTTTTTTTGTTTTTTTTTTGCGTTATAAACAAAAAAAGAGCGACAATTTTGAAAAAAAAAAAGCAATAATTTTTACTTTTTGCTATAATAAATTATATAAAAAAACAAAAAATTTTCCTCAGTTTAGGCCGATATGTATTGTTCTACATATTTTTGGTAAAAAAAATTGCAATAAGTGTATATTGATTGGTTTTCGCAAAAGTTATAGCGTTTACAAAATAGGGATAGTTTTATGGCCTTTTTATTATAATTTTTTTTTTTATAGTAATGGCGGCGATCTGCAATTTTTATGATCGTGACTGCGACATTATGGCGGACAGACCGGACACTTTTGACACTATTTTGGGACCATAGTCATTTATACAGCGGTCAGTGCTATAAAAATGGACTGATTACTGTGTAAATGACACTGGCAGGGAAGGGGTTAAACACTACGGGGCGATCAAGAGGTTAAGTGTGTCCTAGGGAGTGATTCTAATTGGGGGTGGGGGTGGGCTACCTAGAACATGACAGCGATCACCGCTCCCCATGACAGAGAGTAGTGGATCTCTGTCGTGTCACAAGGCAGAACGGGGAAATGCCTTGTTTACATAGGCATCTCCGCGTTCTGCCTATCCACACCGCAATCGCGGGCCGCCGGCGAACATAGAGTTCCCAGCACCCGCTGGGCACGCTCCCGCGGCGTGTGCTCGCCCGATAGGCGGCAAATTTAAAGGACGTACCTGTACGCCCATTTGCCTGCCTGTGCCATTCTGCCGATGTATATGTGTGCGCAGCGGTCGGGCAAGCGGTTAAAGTAGAACTGTGGCCTCCCATTAAAAAAATATATGTACTATTATATTAAATATATATGTACTATTATAACATCATCAGTCACACAAATACCTGTTGATCCTGCAGTGAAATCTACCTAATGCAGCCATACCGGTAGTAAGGCCCAGAAACTATAGTCCGCATTTTTGGTTTTTCCTGTTTTTTTTTTTTTGTTGTTGTCTTACCTAAAACACATTGACGCTAATACAAATTAAAAAAAAAAACTGCTCCCCAAAATATACTGACCTTGACCTTTGACTTTTACTTGACCCAAACACTAACCCTGTCAATGACCTAGATCAGACCTTGATCTAGTATTTTTTCTCTTATTTTTTTTTTTTACACACTATTTTTTTTCTCTCTCTGCAAGGAGAAAAGGATACAATGTATCTTTCCTCTCCATTTACAGAGAGAGGAACACAGGGGCGGAATTCACAGTGAGGGATCACTGTGGTAGCCAATTGGAGGCTATCGCAGCGATCAGGTGACCCAGAAGCGGGAGTTCCGGGTCCTGATCGTTTCGTACAGGGCCTGGGGCTTTGTGACACCCTGGTCTCTGGGCTGGGAGCGCGCTGTGTGGCGGGCTCCCAGCACAAAGGGAGATGCGCATATACAGTGCCTTGAAAAAGTATTCACACCCCTGTAAATTTTCCACATTTTGTCATGTTGCAACCAAAAAACGTAATGTATTTTATTGGGATTTTATGTGATAGACCAACACAAAGTGGCACATAATTGTGAAGTAGAAGGAAAATGATAAATGGTTTTCAAATGTTTTACAAATAAATATGTGAAAAGTGTGGCATGCATTTGTATTCAGCCCCTTTACTCTGATACCCCTAACATCTAATGGAACCAATTGCCTTCAGAAGTCACCTAATTAGTAAATGAAGTCCACCTGTGTGTAATTTAATCTCAGTATAAATACCCAGTAAATTTATACTGTTCCGCCATTCTGTGAAGCCCTCAGAGCTTTGTTAGAGAACCTTAGTGAACAAACAGCATCATGAAGGCCAAGGAACACACCGGACAGGTCAGGGATAAAGTTGTGGAGAAGTATAAAGCAGGGTTAGGTTATAAAAAAAAAATATCCCAAGTTTTGAACATCTCACGGAGCTCTGTTCAATCCATCATCCGAAAATGGAAAGAGTATGGCACAACTGCAAACCTACCAAGACATGGCCGTCCACCTAAACTGACCGGCTGGGCAAGGAGAACATTCATCAGAGAAGAGCCAAGAGGTCCATGGTAACTCTGGAGGAGCTGCAGAGATCCACAGCTCAGGGGGGAGAATCTGTCCACAGGACAACTATTAGTCGTGTTCTCCACAAATCTGCCCTTTATGGAAGAGTGACAAGAAGAAAGACATTGGTGAAAGAAAGTCATAAGAAGTCCTGTTTGCAGTTTGTGAGAAGCCATGTGGGGGACACAGCAAACATGTGGAAGAAGGTGCTCTGGTCAGATGAAACCAAAATTGAACTTTTTGACCTAAAAGCAAAACGCTATGTGTGACGGAAAACTAACACTGCACATCACCCTGAACACACCATCCCCACCGTGAAACATGGTGGTGGTAGCATTATGTTGTGGAGATTTTTTTCAGCAGGGACAGGGAAGCTGGTCAGAGTTGATGGGAAGATGGATGGGGCCAAATACAGGACAATCTTAGAAGAAAACCTGTTAGTCTGCAAAAGACTTGAGACTGGGCGGAGGTTCACCTTCCAGCAGGACAACGACCCGAAACATACAGCCAGAGCTGCAATGGAATGGTTTAGATCAAAACATATTCATGTGTTAGAATGGCCCAGTCACAGTCCAGACCTAAATCACATTGAGAATCTGTGGCAAGACTTGAAAATTGCTGTTCACAGACGCTCTCCATCCAATCTGACAGAGCTTGAGAGATTTTGTAAAGAACAATGAGCAAAAATGTCCCTCTCTAGATGTGCAAAGCTGGTAGAGACACCCCCAAAAAGACTTGCAGCTGTAATTGCAGAGAAAAGGGGTTCTACAAAGTATTGACTCCGGGGGGCGCCATACAAATGCCCCCCACACTTTTCACACATTTATTTGTTCATATTTTCCTTCACTTCACAATTATGTGACACTTTGTGTTGGTCCATCACATAAAATCCCAGTAAAATACATTTACGTTTTTGGTTATAACATGACAAAATGTGTGAAATTTTCAAGGGGTATGAATACTTTTTCAAGGCACTGCATGCGGCCTCACGGGAAAAAAGCCCAGTTTAGTGGGGCCACATATATGTTTTACGTTGGCAGGAAGGGGTTAAAGGAAGATTTTTGCTTACATTGTAAGGCTTGTGTATTAGGGTGAAGATATATTAGTAATATATCTTCACCCTAATATAGATATACTGTACTGTATAGGACGTGGATGATATGCTGCCATCTAGTGGATTCAAATTAGGGATGAGTTTCGAATTCAGATCAACCATGAGTTGTTGGTGGTGCTGGTGGGGAAACCAGGCGCCGGCAGTCACTATATAAGTCAGTCTTTCTCAACCTTTTCAACGCAGAGGAATCCTTGAAATAAACTTTCCAGTCTCGGGGGAACCCCTGCTAAAAATGACTCTATCTTCAACTCATAATACATTAGTGTGATGGTCAGTGGGAAGAACGCTCCTCACACTTGTGGTCATTGGGAAGATTTCCCCCATTACAGATAGCTAAAAAAGATCAATGGTGTCAGAGGGAACTTATCTGAGAGGCAGAAGATGCCCATTGCCTAAGGAACCCCCAGCAACCTCTGAAAGAACCCTAGGGGCCCCTGGAACCCTGGCTGAGAAACCCTGATATAAGGTGATTGATGATGGATCTATATTACTCGATGACCATGGATTTACATCGTGGGGCTTTTTAAATTATATTTTAATCAAATAATTTTTCTACTCAGTGTGCTTGTGTTTTTTTACGGCGCAAGTGGTATAACTGCGCTACCCCAATGAGATAAAAAGGCAAGCAGCTACACTAGAATGTGAGAAAAAATTCTAATAGGGCAATGTGAAAAAAATGCAGCGCTAAAACAAAATATGTATATAGAACACATACGTGTGAACTAACAAAGTTCAATGGTGAAAGGGTATTACTCAGTGCAATATATATGTGAAAAAACATATACAAGTGATAGAGTCCAAACAATAAAATGGATGACAAATCCAATGGGAGGATAGAGGTCTTCCGACATGCAATTCGTCTAATAATAACTCTTGAAGTGAAGAAGGATTCGAATGCCAATGACACCGAATCAAACAGGCTTAGGGATCCAGAAGAGTGGTTCTCCCAGGTAGTAATAGGGGTCCCCCGATCTCCAAAGGTATCTCCTCTGTACTGGAACGGCTGTAATGTTATCCACCGGACCGAGGAAACGACACTTCAAGTGGGAACGTCCAAATCTCTGGATAACAACATACCCAGAGATACGCAATAAATCCGATGGACGGCAGCCGGGACACCAGGAAGTTACGGCCGCTTGAAGGGACAAAGCTGCACCGGAAATTAGGTGACGAACTGGCGGAAGGCATGCGGGGAGATCCACCAATTCAGGGCAACACCAGGCACGGGGGCCGGTCCAGGGACACCGAGGCCAGGAATGCAATGGGGGAAAAAAAAAAAGCAGACACCATTGACTACATGTTTCGGGGGGTTGCCCCTTTTTCAGGTCATAAAGCTCAGCTGAGCTGACTGCATTCTCAGTGATGTCATCGGTCTCTCGTGAATGGATAGGCTTCATTCTCTGTGATGTCACCGATCTCTTGTGAATGGATAGGCTTTATTCTCGGTGATGTCATCGATCTCTAGTGAATGGATAGGCTTCATTCTCTATGATGTCACTGATCTCTTGTGAATGGATAGGCTTCATTCTCTGTGATGTCACCGATCTCTTGTGAATGGATAGGCTTCATTCTCTGTGATGTCACCGATCTCTTGTGAATGGATAGGCTTTATTCTCGGTGATGTCATCGATCTCTAGTGAATGGATAGGCTTTATTCTCGGTGATGTCATCGATCTCTAGTGAATGGATAGGCTTCATTCTCTATGATGTCACCGATCTCTAGTGAATGGATAGGCTTCATTCTCTATGATGTCACCGATCTCTAGTGAATGGATAGGCTTCATTCTCTATGATGTCACCGATCTCTAGTGAATGGATAGGCTTCATTCTCTATGATGTCACCGATCTCTAGTGAATGGATAGGCTTCATTCTCTATGATGTCACCGATCTCTTGTAAATGGATAGGCTTTATTCTCGGTGATGTCATCGATCTCTAGTGAATGGATAGGCTTCATTCTCTATGATGTCACCGATCTCTTGTGAATGGATAGGCTTCATTCTCAGTGATGTCACCGGTCTCTAGTGATTGGATAGGCTTTTTTCTCGGTGATGTCACCGGTCTCTAGTGAATGAATAGACTGCATTTCCGGTGATGTCACCAATCTCTTGTGAATGGATGGGCTTCATTCTCGGTGATGTCATGGGCTGCCATGGGGGAACCAAAGTAGTAAGGCTGTGTCTTGCTGTACTAGTTGCCAAGCCATCAGTAGCAGATCCTTTTAAGTCCTGTAAGTTGAGGCAGAGGTGGAGCCTCCATGGCTTGGACATGTTTTTCCAGCACATTCCACAAATGCTCGATTGAATTGAGATCTGGAGAATTTTAAGGCCAAGTCAACACTGAAAACTCGTTGTGTCCCTCGAACCGTTTTTTGCAGTGTGGCAGAGTGCACTATGCTGCTGAAAGAGGCCACTGCCATCAGGGACCATTTGCATGAAGGGGTGGACATGGTCACCAACAATGTTTAGGTAGGTGGTACATGTCAAATAACATCCACATGAATGGCAGGAGGCAAGGTTTCCCAGCAGAACATTGCCCAAAGCAACACACTCCCTCTGCTGGCTTGACTTCTTCCCACACTGCATCCTGTTGCCATCTCTTCCCCAGGAAAGTGACGCACGCACCACATGATGTAAAAGAAAACTGATTCCTCAGAGCAGGCCATCTTCTTCCATTGCTCCGCGCTCCAGTTCTGATGCTCACGTCCCCATTGTAGGCACTTTTTGCTGTGGACACGGGTCAGCATCAGCAACCAATTGTAATGCCCATGTGTTCTGCTTTCAACACATCAACTTCAGGGATAACATGTTCAATTGCTGCCTCATACAGTATCTCACAAAAGTGAGTACACCCCTCACATTTTTGTAAATATTTTTTTATATCCTTTCATGTGACAACACTGAAGAAATGACACTTTGCTACAATGTAAAGTAGTGAGTGTACAGCTTGTATAACAGTGTAAATTTGCTGTCCCCTCAAAATAACTCAACACACAGCCATTAATGTCTAAACTGCTGGCAACAAAAGTGAGTACACCCCTAAGTGAAAATGTCCAAATTGGGACCAATTAGCCATTTTCCCTCCCTGGTGTCATGTGACTGGTTAGTGTTACAAGGTCTCAGGTGTGAATGGGGAGCAGGTGTGTTAAGAAGATTGCCAAGACCCTGAAACTGAGCTGCAGCACGGTGGCCAAGACCATACAGCGGTTTAAGAGGACAGATTCCACTCAGAACAGGCCTCGCCATGGTCCACCAAAGAAGTTGAGTGCATGTGCTCAGCGTCATATCCAGAGGTTGTCTTTGGGAAGTAGACGTATGAGTGCTGCCAGCATTGCTGCAGAGATTGAAGGGGCGGGGGTGTCAGCCTGTCAGTGCTCCGACCATACGCTGCACACTGCATAAAATTGGTCTGCATGGCTGTGGTCACAATAGGAAGCCTCTTCTGATGCACAAGAAAGCCCACAAACATTTTGCTGAAGACAAGCAGACTAAGGACTTGGATTACTGGAACCATGTCCTGTGGTCTGATGAGACCAAGATAAACTTATTTGGTTCAGATGGTGACAAGCGTGTGTGGGGGCAACCAGGTGAGGAGTACAAAGACAAGTGTGTCTTTTCTACAGTCAAGCATGGTGGTGGGAGTGTCATGGTCTGGGGCTGCATGAGTGCTGCCGGCACTGGGGAGCTACAGATCATTGAGGGAACCATGAATGCCAACATGTACTGTGACATACTGAAGCAGAGCAAGATCCCCTCCCTTCAGAGACTGGGCCGCAGGGCAGGATTCCAACATAACGACCCCAAACACACCTCCAAGATGACCACTACCTTGCTAAACAAGCTAAGGGTAAAGGGGTGATGGACTGGCCAAGCATGTCTCCAGAGCTAAACCCTATTGATCATCTGTGGGACATCCTCAAATGGAAGGTGGAGGAGCGCAAGGTCTCTAACATCCACCAGCTCTGTGATGTCATCATGGAGGAGGGGAAGAGGACTCCAGTGACAACCTGTGAAGCTCTGGTGACCTCCATGCCCAAGAGGGTTAGGGCAGTGCTGGAAAATAATGGTGGCCACACAAAATATTGACACTTTGGGCCCAATTTGGACATTTTCACTTAGGGGTGTACTCACTTTTGTTGCCAGCGGTTTAGACATTAATGGCTGTGTGTTGAGTTATTTTGAGGGGACAGCAAATTTACACTGTTATACAAGCTGTACACTCACTACTTTACATTGTAGCAAAGTGTCATTTCTTCAGTGTTGTCACATGAAAAGATAGAAGAAAAGATTTACAAAAATGTGAGGGGTGTACTCACTTTTGTGAGATACTGTATATCTCACCGACTTTCAGATGCCATCGTAACGAGATAATCAATTTTACTCACTTTACCTCTCAGTGACCATAACGCTTATGGCTGATCGGTGTATGTTGCAGTTCCTGTGTGTATTGATCACTATTGCGCCTCATAGGCAGGGAGGTGAACCAAGCCATGGATAACTTTGTTTTCAGCCTAAAATATTTAATGTGACATATATTATTATAAGAGGCTTATCCACCAAACAAAGGAGCAACTCCGACAAACCTGTAAAGCGTGCTCTAGGAGCAAATAAGGTTTATGGGTATTTATCATAACATGTATTCACAAGCAACAGTGCATGAAATCAAGTAGGCGCACGTGCCTTGACCAAGGTCTTCTCCTCTGGACATACCCACCACGGGACCCTCTGTGACGGCTGCACTATGGGGGACATTTATCAATTCTATAACAGCACTAAACGGGAGCAGGGACGGATAATGCAACTGATTTATTACAAGGTTACAGCTTGGGTCGTAAATTCTTCCTTTGGCTGATTTTATCCCTTTGCCGTTTAGGTACCATGCATCCATCCTGGCATTTTAGTGCGCCCGGGAGGGACGGGTGCAGCTTTCAGCCCAGCTGCTGGCAGCCTGTCAAAGTCATTGGCAGGCTGTGGCCAGACAGGGATGAATACTGTACTGAGTGCTTCCAGTGGCGTCACTAAGGCTGGTGTCACTCTGTGCAGAAAAAATTGGTGTCACCCCCCTCCACCAACTATAGTACCCTCTCAGTACAGACCCCCCTCCATTAAGTATAGATCCCTCTCCCTCAGTACAGACCCCCACTAAGTTCAAGGCTCCTCCCGCAGTATAGATCCCCCTCCCTTAGTAAAGCCCCCCCTCAACAAGTACAGACCCCCCTCCATCGGTATAGACCCCCCTCAGTGCAGACCCCTCCCACCATCAGTGCTGACCCCCCTCAGTGCAGACCACCCCCCTTTCATCAGTGCTGACCCCCCTCAGTGCAGACCCCCCTCAGTGCAGACCACCCCCCTCCATCAGTGCTGACCCCCCTCAGTGGAGACCCCCCTCCATCAGTGCTGACCCCCCTCAGTGCAGACCACCCCCCTTTCATCAGTGCTGACCCCCCTCAGTGCAGACCCCCCTCAGTGCAGACCACCCCCCTCCATCAGTGCTGACCCCCTCAGTGGAGACCCCCCTCCATCAGTGCTGACCCCCCTCAGTGCAGACCACCCCCCTTTCATCAGTGCTGACCCCCCTCAGTGCAGACCCCCCTCAGTGCAGACCACCCCCCTCCATCAGTGCTGACCCCCCTCAGTGGAGACCCCCCTCCATCCGTGCTGACCCCCTCAGTGCAGACCACTCCCCCTCCATTCGTGATGACCCCCCTCAGTGTAGACCACCCCCCTCCATCAGTGCTGAACCCCCTCAGTGCAAACCCCCCCTCCATCAGTGCCGAACCCCCTCAGTGTAGACTCCCCCTCCATCAGTGCTGAACCTCCTCAGTGCAAACCCCTCTCCATCAGTGCAGACCCCCCTCAGTGCAGACCGCATCCTCCATCGGTGCAGACCCCCCCCTCCCATAGCGGCCCCCCCTGCACATGTCTATTTGCATTACATTAAACTTTACAGACCTCAGAAAAGCGCAGGATACAGCGGTGTGTCCCTTGGATTTCCTCCTCCCTCTCACACAGCGGAGCTCCCCCTCCTGTAGATGTAAACAGAGAGGAGGGGGAGGCGGCTTCGGTCCGCTCCGCTGTGTGAGACAGCCGGCGAGACGCGAGAGATCAGTGTAGGGGTGAGGACAGTGCGGTGAGGACACCCCTCTGGTGGGTGTCACCCGGTGCAGCACGCGCCCCCCACCTCCCCCCTAGCGACACCACTGAGTGCTTCCTATGTTTAAGGCCCCATGCATTCAGGAACAAATGCATGGAATACAGGTCTTCTTTGTTCCATGCAGGGGTGGACTGACCATTTGAGCACTGCACCAAGTTGGGGGCCCCATGAGCAGGGACGTCTTTTTTGTACAGGCCCTCAGGTGCATGGGGGGGGGGGGACCCTACAGCCCCCCTCTCAACAGGAGGGATAATGTGTGGATAGAGTGGGTGACTAGTGCAGCAGGTGGAGAGAATAACTGGATTTGATCTTTTGTGGCTCTCCCTGCATCAGTGGCAAACCCTGCTCCAGCTGCTGCAGCCAGAGCTACAAAAGATCGGTTCTGGTTATTTCCCCCACCTGCTGCACTGATCCAGATTTCGCTCGCTGCCTGGATCCCCCCTACCTATGTACCCCCCGTGCACCGCTGGCTGCTTTCCTCCTTTTCTCTCCCGCTGGCATCAGCTGCAGACACACGGGGATCTTCAGGATGGAGAGCGGGGAAGGGGTCGGTAAGTATGTCATTTAGCAGCCCCTTCCTTTTCTAAGTTAACACAGTGAATAATCAGTATTGATCACTCACTGCACTCATTCATAGCTGGAGCTTAGTAAACTGTGTTTGCTATGCTTCAGTTTATGAATGGACAGGAGCCTTTGTCTCCTGTTCATTCACCTGCAGTGCAGCTGAAGCTACAGAGAAAGGAATTGGGGAATATGTCCTCATTCCCTTTCTCAGTTTCAAAAGTGAGACTTCAGGGGTCTGTTTAGACCCCTCATCTCCCACGAAGGTCCCCCCCTCTCCACAGTGTTTTGAAAAAAAAATATTGAATTAAAATTTAAAAAAATGTATCCTTTGTAAAAAAATAGTAGAAAATTAGGCAAAATTGTCTAATCAGACTAAAAAGTCACGCCCAATATGTGGCATAGTTTAGCCACACCCACTTTGTTCTGCGGTTACCATCTCTACTTTGCCCAGGGGTCCATGATGCTGTTAAGATGGCACTGCCCATGACAGGTTCCTGGTGCCTTTATTGGGTCACCAGCTTTATCTCTCCTGCCACTCTGCATCTCGCAGAGCTCAGTTCCGCTCCGCGCTCCATGAGTTGTCAGTCCACCCCTGGTTCCATACATTTGTCCCTGATTACATAGGGCTCCAAATATGGTAGCGACAGTTTCTCAATAGCATCCTTTTGCGTTTGTATGAAATCCCATATTATTTTATCAAAATTTTCTTAATAAGTAACAGATCCCAAAAATGACCGATGTGAGAGGTGCATCGGTGTGCAGACAGAGGACGAATGTTCTTTGTTAGAGGAAGATGCAGCTTGTCGCTATCAGTAGCTGTCATGCAGTATGTTGCCACTAGATGGCAGCTCTGCTCTTCCTTGCTGGGCTGGAATTGTACGTTGCATGTCCCAATGTGATGATGGCTATATGAAGGTCACCTCGCCATCCTGCTACTATAAACTATAACTGGATGACATTTCGTTTTCCCCCTGGGCACTGGGTATCATTAACCAAATGCCATTTTTGCAGCAAAATCTTTGTTTTCACCTTTTTTTTATATATATATATATATATATATCCTCTTTTACGTCTCAGTGATGCTGATCTCCTGCAGCCATTTTGCAACCATTTCCTGCCTTCATCCAATTTGCTCCAGTGTCGCTGCACATCATTGCCGTGGACCGGTTTCCTGATAGTGACAACGGTGGGCCATGCTTGTGCAGTGTGTGTCGCCACTGAGTGCATGTGAAAGGATGATAACACAGGATCGCAAAGAGGATGAACGCCTGGTACAGATAGACGCTTATCTCAGAGATTTGATTATATCCTCATAAACTGGGGAAGGAATAGAACCCCTGTGGGGTTTTTACTGCTATTCAGGACCATGTTACAGAGATTTTTCTGTCACTCTCATGTGCATCTCATAAAATTAGAATGTCAGAATATCATCAAGAAGTGAGGCTGCAATTGACGGGCACAGTGAGGCTGCAATTGATGGGCACATTGATGGGCACAGTGAGGCTGCAATTGACAGGCACAGTGAGGCTGCATTTGATTGGCACAGTGAGGCTGCATTTGATTGGCACAGTGAGGCTGCAATTGATGGGCACAGTGAGGCTGCAATTGATGGGCACTGGTGAAGCTGCATTTGATTGGCACAGTGAGGCTGCAATCGATGGCTACAGTGAGGCTGTAATTGACAGGCACAGTGAGGCTGCATTCGATTGGCACAGTGAGGCTGCATTTGATTGGCACAGTGAGGCTGCATTTGATTGGCACAGTGAGGCTGCAATTGACAGGCACAGTGAGGCTGCAATTGACGGGCACAGTGAGGCTGCATTTGATTGGCACAGTGAGGCTGCAATTGATGGGCACAGTTTTATCTAGCAGTATTAATACATAATCACCTGATAAATGACTATTTACAGTCCTGCATTCCTAACAGTTTAATTTTTCAGTTCCTTTGCGCCCCCCCAAAAAATTTTGGAGCACCAGCCGCCACTGTCCCTGACTGCGGAATCTTCACACTGGACCTCATGCAACTTGGATTCCGCGCCTCTCCACTCTTCCTCCATATCCTGGGACCACGATTTCCAAATGAAATGCAAAATGTTCCACAGTCAATGATGATTTGGGGAGCCATGTCATCTGCTGGTGTTGGTCCACTGTGTTTTATCAAGTCCAAAGTCAGCGCAGCCCTCTACTGAGATATTCTAGAGCGCTTCATGCTTCCCTCTGCTGACCAGCTTTATGGAGATGCTGATTTCATTTTCCAGTGGGGCTTGGCACCTGCCCACACTGCCAAAACTACCAATACCTGGTTTAATGATCATGGTATCACTGTGCTTGATTGGCCAGCAAACTCATCTGACCTAAACCCCATAGAGAATCTGTGGGGTATTGTAAGAGGAAGATGAGAGACATCAGACCCAACAATGCAGATGAGCTGAAGGCCGCTATCAAAGCAACCTGGGCTTCCACAACACCTCAGCAGTGCCACAGGCTGATCTCCTCCATGCCGTGCCGCATTGATGCAGTAATTCATGCAAAAGGAGCCGTGACCACGTATTGAGTGCATACTATACTGTACATGGACATACTTTTCAGTAAGCCAACATTTCTGTATGAAAAATACTTTTTTTTTTTTTTATTGGTCTTATGTAATATTCTAATTTTCTGAGATACTGTATTTTGGCTTATCACTAGCTATAAGCCATAATCATCAAAATTAAAAGAAAGAAATGCTTGAACTATATCACTCTGTGTGTGACACATCTATATAAAATATATGAGTTTCACTTTTTGAATTGAATTACTGAAATAAATTAACTTTTTGATAATCTAATTTTATGAGATGCACCTGCATACTGTAGGTAGGAGGAGCATTTACTGGGGTAAGGTTTGGTGTGGAATATAATTTGTGTGGGGGTCTACAGGATCTGCCAGTACAAATCTCTACATACATGCATTGCTCAGGGAAGGGCAAATACTTTTTCATTTGGAGAAGTGAACAAACTTTGAACCCTCCTTGTATAAACAGTGGCTGCTGAAGGAACTCTCCTTTCTTTATTCCAGATATTGCGGCCAGTATAGGGTGAGCTGGGTGGAATTCATCATATTTGCTGATACTCTATCACCCGCAGCAGGCATAGTGCTGCCTAATTCTAGTTATGTGTAGGATAAGGCAGCACTGGGCCTAATTCACTAAAGTGAGACGCATTCAGTTCAGAAATACACTAAAATGGTGCTGGGGAAGTGGGCACAGATGGTGGTCAAACCTGTAGGCGTGACCGGAGTGCTGGCAGTGGTCTTCCTTCATAAACATGTACACACAGGCAGACTGAGCCTTGCCTATTTTTGCCACAGAGTTGGGAAAAGGGAGGAGACAGATGTCCAATTGATCTTGGCCGAGGTGTCTTCTGCCAGCATAGGCATGAGGCTCTAATGAAGTAGGTCAGCTAATTTACATCTAAAGCCAACATTACTGGCAATAACAGGAAGTGACTGAACAAGGATCTTCATGACAAGATCACCACAGGGGGTATCGTAATTAAAGTTGCAAATTTAAGAAGACCTCAACCTCCGGGAATGTCATTCTCTTGGTTTCCCAACAACTGTCACTGGTTCCTCCTGCTGACTTCTACATGACTTCAGTTTCCTGCAGGTCTGCAGGAGAACCAGGAGATTGACACTACTAGGAATGTCCATTTTCCATCGGAATTTGGGGGGAATTTTTTTAGGATTGTAGCCCCAGGGGGTGGTTGGGTGGAGAAGGATAACTAGAGGATTGACACTCCTGGAAATGTCATTCCCCAAGTGGAATTCGGGAGGTAATTTTTCAGAATCGGAGCCCGGGGGGGGGGGGGGGGGGGATATCTAGTAGAATAGCATTCCTGGAAATGTCAGATTCCCAGCAGAATTTGGGGGTGATTTCTCAGGAATGAAGCCCTGGGGGACAACTAGTGGACTGACACTCCTTGAAATGTTTGTTTCCCAGAAGAATTTGCGGGGAAATTTCTCAGGATTGGCACCCCAGGGGGATAACTAGTAGATTGGCACTGCTTAAAATGTTGGTTTCCCATCCGACTTTTGGGGGCAATTTCTCAGAATCGGCAGCCTGAGGGTGGAAACTCGTTGATTGATGCTCCTTGAAATGTTGGTTTCCCAGCAGAATTTGCGGGGCAATTTCTCAATGTCAGCACCCTGGGGAGATAACTAGTGGATGGACGTTCCTTGAAATGTTGGTTTACCATCAGAATTTGGGGACAATTTCTCAAGATCAACACCCTGGGGGGATAACTAGTGGATTGACATTAATTGAAATGTTGGTTTCCCAGCAAAATTTGGGGGGCAATTTCTCAATATCAGCACCCTGGGGGAAATAACTAGTGGATGGACATTCGTTGAAATGTTGGTTTCCCATCAGAATTTGGGGGCAGTTTCTCAGGGTCAACACCCCGGGGCGGATAACTAGTGGATTGACATTCCTTGAAATGTTGGTTTCTCTTCATAAGCTGGGGGGGGGGGGGCAATTTCTCAGGATTGGCACCCCGGGGGGATAACTAGTGGATTGACACTCCTTGAAATGTTGCATTCCCATCAGAAGTTGGGGGGCAATTTCTCAGGATCGACACCCCGGGGGGATAACTAGTGAATTGACACTCATTGAAATGTTGCATTCCCATCAGAAGTTGGGGGGCAGTTTCTCATGATCAGCACCCAAGAGGATAACTAGTGGATTAATGCTCCTCTAAATGTTGGTTTCCTATCAGAATCTGGGGAGGGGGGGTCCTAAGGATCGGCTCCCCGGGGGGGGGGGATAGCTAGTGGATTGACGCTTTCTGAAATGTTGGTTTCCCATCAAACGTTGGGAGGCAACTTCTCAGGATCGGCAACCCTGGAGAATAACTAGCGGATTGATGATTCTCTAAATTTTGGCTTCCCAGCAGAATTTTGGGGGGAATTGCTCAGGATCAAAGCCCTGGGGGATAACTAGTGGACTCTGACACTCCTTGAAACATTGGTTTCCCAGCAGAATTTGGTAGGCAGCCTATCAGGATCAGCACCCCGGGGGGGGGGGGGGATAACTAGTGGATTGACGCTTCCTGAAATGTTGGTTTCCCATCAGACGTAGGGGGGCAATTTCTCAGGACCCGGGGGGATACCTAGTGGATTGACACTGCTTGAAATATTGCTTTCCCAGCAGAATTTGGGGGGCAGTTTATCAGGATCAGCACCCCAGGGGGATAACTAGTGGCTTGATGACCCTTGAAATGTTGGTTTCCCATCAGAATCTGGGGGCAGTACCTCAGGATCGGCACCCCGGGGGGATAACTAGTAGATTGAGGCTCTTTATGTGACAGGGTCCCTTTAAGCCACTTACAGCAAGCTCCCGCTGATCCTCCAAGAGTTTGTAACACCGGAGGCATTACATGGGAGCGTGTCCTACCAGCTCCTAATTGTTACTGTGTGACCAGGAGCTGCTGGTGAGGGCACAATCACAGTGCTGGAGTCAGTGCTGGATTTAAAGGATTTATTATCTCTGAGGAAGGGGGTTTGTCCCACGAAACGCGTCAGCCATCCAATCAGGTTTGGTCCAATGACAGGCACATCGTGTTCTCCTGGAGTATTTGAGATTTATGCATACTGCTTTTATCCGCTTGTGAGTATCCATTTGTCTTGGTAGACATAATAAATTTGTCAATGGTAATGCACAAGGTGTTTGCGCCTTCCTGTGTATTTTTTGCACTGGATTTATAAGGGGGCAACTGCCCTGGGCCCCCTGACAGAAGGGCCCCCCTCTTTTATATAACATAATAAAATAATATAAAATATACAGTATCATGATAAAAAAATACTCTCTTTTAATAAATGTATCTTGGTAAATATTATTTTGCTGGCCTTCATCTGTAAAAGTTGGTATATTGCATTGTTGGTAGTTGGTATATTGCATTGTTGGTATATTGCAACTGCCCTGGGCCCCCTGACAGAAGGGCCCCCCTCTTTACAAAAATAATATAAAACAGTATAAAAAATTCTATAAAAAAATTAATAAAATAATATATAATGATAAAATAAAATACTTTCTTTTAATAAATGTATCTTGGTAAATTTTGGCGGCCTTCATCTGCAAAAGTTGGTATATTGTATTGTTGTTGGTATATTGCAACTGCCATGGGCCCCCTGACAGAAGGGCCCCCCTCTTTAAGAAAATATATAAAACGTATAAAAATATTATAAAACAATATAAAAATTATATAAAATAATACAAAATAAATAATAATAAAATAATATAAAATATTTAATGATTAAAAAAAATACTTTCTTTTAATAAATGTATATTGGTAAATAATATTTTGCCGGCCTTCATCTTTAAAAAAATATATAAAAAGTATAAAAAATATTATAAAACAATATAAAAATTATATAAAATAATAATAAAATAATATAAAATATTTAATGATTAAAAAATACTTTCTTTTAATAAATGTATCTTGGTAAATAATAATTTGCCAGCCTTCATCTGTAAAAGTTGGTATATTGCATTGTAGTTGGTATATTGCAACTGCCATGGGCCCCCTGACAGAAGGGCCACCCTCTTTAAAAAAATATATAAAAAGTATAAAAATATGATAAAACAATGTAAAAATCATATAAATTAATACAAAATAAATAATAATAAAATAATATAAAATATTTAATGATAAAAAAATACTTTCTTTTAATAAATGTATCTTGGTAAATAATAATTTGCTGGCCTTCATCTCCAAAAGTTGGTATACAGTATTGCACTATTGGTAGTTGGTATATTGCAACTGCCCTGGGCCCCCTGACAGAATGCCCCCCCTTTATAAAAATAATATAAAATAATATAAAACAATATATAAAATAATACAAAATAAAATAATATAAAATATATAAATAAAAAAAATATTTTCCTAAAATTTTGCTGACCTTCATATGTAAAAGTTGCTATATTGCATTGTTTTTAAAAACAAATTTTGGAAGCTCAAGCGAACCACAGCGCTTTGACAGCATGTGTGCACGCATGACCTCAGAATGACGTTTTGTCGTGCATTTGAAAAATGTAAGCCTGTCATTGAGAATGTAAACCAAATCTGTGCATGAGGGCCCCCCCCCCCCAGAACCTGAAGTGCCCTGGGCCCCCCAAGATCCAAATCTGGCTCGCAATTGAGCACAAAACAGACGCATGTTTGTGGCTGCACAAAACAAAGCGTACGGAGGTCGAAAGATTGAAAATTACTTTTGAAATGACGCATGTTGAAGCTTCTAGGAGATTTCAGTGAATGGGATTACATTGATATTAATGATGATTATCACTTATAGCTGGAGCAGGTACAAGCCTATACAGTAAAGCTTGCATTTAAAACTGCACATTAGATATCGCCTGCTATATATATTGTACCTGATATATATATTGTACATTTAGCGATGATTTTATGACTGCCCTGAGGTTCTCTATTGTTAGCAGGTGCCTTGTCCCCGTCCACAAGGTGGCAGCAGAGACCGGCGAAGGTGCCTCTTTATGAATGGAGAGTGTCAGCTGATAGGCCCGTCCCCTCCTGCCTACATGTCTGTCTGCACGTTTCCAATGACTCACATGCAGCTACATTCAGCTGGTGTTGGGGGGGGGGGGGGGGGTTGGTGTTCAGCTGCTGCGGCGAATGAAAAGCGATTAGATATTATTACATAGCTGGTAACTGTCACAGGATAAAACACTGATTCATCGTATTCCTTCACACGTTCTACTTTTGGACACAAAGACCTTGAAGGTGATATACAAAAATTGTGCTTTAGTGTTCGTGGCAAAACGGCAAAACCCCAGAGGATGTTGTAAAGCGCTGCACAAACTGTTGACCCTATATAAATCCTGTATTATAATAATATGCCACCGCAAATAAAATAAATTCTTTATTCCAGTGACACACACCATACAGATCCAATGTTTTATGCCCTGAATATATACGGCGGGGACAGATATGACACGTCAGCCAACGGAGAGACCACGAATCCCCGTCATGTCTCTAATTTACAGTTTAGTCATTTCATTTAATTCAAACCTCATGCCAACCCTTCATAGCAGAACAATCCACTTCCCACAATTCTTCACTTCCATCTACCTTTTCTTTCAAATTCTTAAATCTTATTCTTACTATATTATTATACAGTATTTATATAGCGCCAACAGTTTACGTAGCGCTTTACAAATTGAGGGTAAACAGTACAAATACAATACAATTTGATACAGTAGGAATCAGAGGGCCCTGCTCCTTAGAGCTTACAATCTAAGAGGGAAGGTCAAGAGATACAGGAGGTAATAACTGTGGGGGATGTGCTGATTGAGAAGATAAATGTACAGTTGTTAGGTGGGGGCCAGATAGGCTTCTCTGAAGAGATGAGTTTTCAGGGATCGTCTGAAAGTGGATAAAGTAGGAGAAAATCGGACGGATTGGGGTAGAGCATTCCAGAGGATGGGGGAGGCTCTGGAGAAGTCCTGAAGGCGAGCATGGGATGAGGTGACAAGGGAGTTTGAGAGCAGGAGGTCTTGGGAGGAGCGAAGAGAACGATTAGGTTGGTATTTTGTGACTAGGTTAGAGATGTAGCTGGGGGGAGGGGGGCAGGTTGTGGATGGCTTTGTAAGTTATAGTTAGTATCTTGAATTTAATTCGGTGACTGAGTGGCAGCCAATGGAGAGATTGGCAGAGGGGTGTGGCAGACGCTGAGCGGTTTGTGTGGTGGATGAGCCTGGCAGCAGCATTCATGATGGACTGAAGTGGGGATAGCCTATTTAGAGGTAAGCCAATGAGGAGGGAGTTGCAGTAGTCGAGGCGGGAGATGACCAGGGAGTGGATTAGAAGCTTTGTGGTGTCATTGGTTAGGAAGGGGCGTATCTTGGAGATGTTGCGGAGATTGAGGCGGCAAGCTTTGGATAGTGATAGAATGTGGGGCCGAAAGGTTAGTTCAGAGTCCAGGATTACACCTAGGACCTTGGCATGGGGAGATGGGTTGATAGTTGAGCCGTTGATCTTGACAGGGAAATCAGGGGAAGTGGCACCTGAGGGAGGAAATATCATGAGCTCGGTTTTGGATAGGTTGAGTTTGAGAAAGTGATGTGACATCCAGGCTGATATGTCTGCTAGTAAGTTGGTAATGCGTGAGGAGACAGATGGAGAGAGCTGGGGGGTGGAGAGATAGATTTGGGTGTCATCAGCGTAGAGATGATATTTAAAGCCGTGGGAGGCAATCAACTGACCCAAGGAGGTGGTGTAGATTGAGAAAAGGAGAGGTCCAAGAGCAGAACCTTGGGGGACCCCAACGGAAAAAGGAAGAGGAGAGGAAGAAGTAGAGTTGTAAGTGACACTGAAGGAGCGGTGGGATAGGTAGGATGAGAACCAGCGAAGAGTACAGTCACGGAGACCAAAGGAGTGGAGTTTTTTGAGGAGGAGGGGGTGGTCCACTGTGTCAAAGGCAGCAGAGAGATCCAGGAGAAGTAGTACAGAATAGTGTCCATTGGCTTTAGCCATTAGTAGATCATTTGAGAGTTTAAGGAGAGCAGTTTCCGTGGAGTGTTGAGGGCGAAAACCGGACTGAAGGGGATCAAGAAGTTTATTCATGGTCAGATGGTCGCTTAGTCGGTTGTAGACCAGTCTTTCAAGAAGTTTGGAGGAGAAGGAGAGTAAAGAGATGGGACGTAAGTTGTTGAGATTGGTGGGATCCAGTGAGGGCTTTTTTAGTATGGGGGTGACTAGCGCATGTTTTAGAGAGTTTGGGAAGATGCCACAAGAGAGGGAGAGGTTGAAAATGTGAGTTAGAGAGCGTAGAATCGAGTCAGAGGGTGAGCGTAGCATTTGCGAGGGAACAGGATCCAGGGGGCAAGTGGTTAGATGAGTGCTAGATAAAAGTTTAGCAACCTCAGTAATAGTAGCAGGGATGAATGAGGGAAGTAATGATTGTATCTGTGGACATGGGGTGTTGCATGGGGGAGGTTTTTGCGCATTGGTGATCTCCTCATGAATTGTATCAATCTTAGTTTTGAAGTGATTGGCAATCTCCTGGGCAGTGAGTGAGTTGCTGGGTGGAGGCAGTGGAGGACAGAGTAGAGTGTTGAAGGTAGAGAAGAGTTGACGTGGACTGGATGAGAAGGTGTTAATGAGTGTGATAAAGTAGGTCTGTTTAGCAGTGTGAAGGCAGGAGTAGTATTTTAGGAGGGCAGATTTATATTGTGTGAAGTCTTCCTGGGTCTTAGTCTTATGCCACAGGCGCTCAAGAGCGCGGCTACGTTTTCTGAGACTTCTGGTGTCATCTGTTTGCCAGGGTTGTAGCAGTCAGGGCCTAATTCTGCGTGTAGTGAGGGGGGCAAGCTTGTCTAGGGAGGAAGACAGTGAGCTGTTGTAGATGAAAGTAGCTAGGTTGGGGCAGGACAGAGGTGAGATTTTGTCATAGAGGTGATCAGTAGCAGAGTAAAGAAGAGAAGGGTTGAGGTGGCGAAGGTTTCTACGTGTAATTGTTAGGCGGTTGGAGGGAGAAGAGGTGGAAGACAAGGAGAGTGCAAAACTAATAAGGTGGTGATCAGAGAGTGGGAGTGGATTGTTGGAAAGGTTGCACGGAGTGCACAGATAGGAGAAGGCAAGGTCAAGGGTGTTGCCGTTGGAGTGGGTAGGAGCCTGTATCCATTGCTTCAGGTCAAGCGATGAGGTTAGACTGAGAAGTTTAGAAGTAATAGTAGTGTTAGTGTTGACAGGGATGTTGAAGTCCCCAAGAATAATTGTGGGGATTTCAGAAGAGAGAAAGTAGGGTAGCCAGGCAGAGAAGTCATCAAGAAAGGCTGATACCGGTCCAGGGGGCTGGTAGATGACAGCAATTCTTAGAGAAATGGGAGAAAAAAGACAAATGCAATGTGCCTCAAAAGAGGAGAGTGTCAGAGAGGGAGGTGGGTGAAGAAACTGATAGGTGCTGCATGGGGCTAGAAGGATTCCCACTCCACCTCCCTTCCGTCCACTTGGTCTGGGGGAGTGAGTCCAGAGAAGGCCCCCATGGGAGAGGGAAGCAGGAGAAATAGTATCCGATTCATGAAGCCAGGTTTCAGTAATGGCAAGTAGGTTAAAGGAATTTGTGATAAAGAGGTCGTGAAGGGCGGTGAGTTTGTTGCAGACAGAACGTGCATTCCACAGGGCACAGGAAAAGGGGGGGCTGGTTTTGGAAAGAGGAATAGAGACCAAGTTCTGTGGGTTATGGCTCCTGCCAGAGGGTGTAGGGGGATGGGAGCAATGGGCAAAGACAGATGATGGTGGCCCAGGGTGTGGGGATATGTCACCAGAGATTAGGAGAAGCAGGAGGGTGAGGGAGGTAATGTGGGACTGTGATTTATGTGAAGGGGCATGTCTCAGAGTACTGGAGGTTTTATCAGTGTATGGATGTAGAATGAGCGAGAGTTGGTAGGAGCAGTAGTAGGGAGAAGACAGAAGGCAGGGTGATATGTATAAGCAGGCGGGTGGAGAGGGGGGGGTGAAGGTAAGAGAGTTTGAGGAGAGAGGAGAGGAGTGTCAGAAGCAGTGGTAGAGAGTGCATGTTACAGAGTGGAAGGAGAGCCTATTAGAGAGACACCTGCAGTCTGTTAGCTGCTTTCCAGTGCAGATTGCTGTATTTGTTAGCTTCGTGCAATCGCTGAAGAGCAGAGATTGAAGTGCATATCACTTGTAGAAAGAATCACTTAGAGAAAGAAGCCTTAACGATAGAAGCCCCTGCAATGTGCTCCCCCAGCAATGTGCTCCCCCAGCAATGTGCTCACCCCTTAAGGATGCTCAAATATATACTGTTATAAGGGTGGGGTTGAAGGTCGTTAATTAATCATGAGTGACTATAAGAATGCCTAACAATCAAAGTGGACTTTTTGCTTCAAAAGTCAGAATAGCAAGAGGCCAAGATAAGATCAACACATAAAACTTAGGTAAGACAGTCCAGAGCAACAAAAATTGTCATGGTTGTGCGCACAGGGCAACAGATAGAGAAGGCCACATACCAGAGACACACACATACAGACAGCAGGCAGATCCCAATTTCAGTTAACGGTGGAAGATGTGGGTGAGCTGACACATACCAGAGACACACACATACAGACAGCAGGCAGATCCCAATTTCAGTTAACGGTGGAAGATGTGGGTGAGCTGACACATACCAGAGACACACACATACAGACAGCAGGCAGATCCCAATTTCAGTTAACGGTGGAAGATGTGGGTGAGCTGACACATACCTGTAAGAGACAGAGAAGGAATGATCAGGTGAGGCAGAACTTGAAGCAGAGATTGAAGTGCATATCACTTGTAGAAAGAATCACTTAGAGAAAGAAGCCTTGACGATAGAAGCCCCTGCAATGTGCTCCCCCAGCAATGTGCTCACCCCTTAAGGATGCTCAAATATATACTGTTATAAGGGTGGGGTTGAAGTTTGTTAATTAATCATGAGTGACTATAAAGAATGCCTAACAATCAAAGTGGACTTTTTGCTTCAAAAGTCAGAATAGCAAGAGGCCAAGATAAGATCAACACATAAAACTTAGGTAAGACAGTCCAGAGCAACAAATAATGTCATGGTTGTGCGCACAGGGCAACAGATAGAGAAGGCCACATACCAGAGACACACACATACAGACAGCAGGCAGATCCCAATTTCAGTTAACGGTGGAAGATGTGGGTGAGCTGACACATACCAGAGACACACACATACAGACAGCAGGCAGATCCCAATTTCAGTTAACGGTGGAAGATGTGGGTGAGCTGACACATACCAGAGACACACACATACAGACAGCAGGCAGATCCCAATTTCAGTTAACGGTGGAAGATGTGGGTGAGCTGACACATACCTGTAAGAGACAGAGAAGGAATGATCAGGTGAGGCAGAACTTGAAGCAGAGATTGAAGTGCATATCACTTGTAGAAAGAATCACTTAGAGAAAGAAGCCTTAACGATAGAAGCCCCTGCAATGTGCTCCCCCAGCAATGTGCTCACCCCTTAAGGATGCTCAAATATATACTGTTATAAGGGTGGGGTTGAAGTTCGTTAATAAATTATGAGTGACTATAAGAATGCCTAACAATCAAAGTGGACTTTTTGCTTCAAAAGTCAGAATAGCAAGAGGCCAAGATAAGATCAACACATAAAACTTAGGTAAGACAGTCCAGAGCAACAAATAATGTCATGGTTGTGCGCACAGGGCAACAGATAGAGAAGGCCACATACCAGAGACACACACATACAGACAGCAGGCAGATCCCAATTTCAGTTAACGGTGGAAGATGTGGGTGAGCTGACACATACCAGAGACACACACATACAGACAGCAGGCAGATCCCAATTTCAGTTAACGGTGGAAGATGTTGGTGAGCTGACACATTCCAGAGACACACACATACAGACAGCAGGCAGATCCCAATTTCAGTTAACGGTGGAAGATGCGGGTGAGCTGACACATACCTGTAAGAGACAGAGAAGGAATGATCAGGTGAGGCAGAACTTGAAGCAGAGATTGAAGTGCATATCACTTGTAGAAAGAATCACTTAGATAAAGAAGCCTTAACGATAGAAGCCCCTGCAATGTGCTCCCCCAGCAATGTGATCACCCCTTAAGGATGCTCAAATATATACTGTTATAAGGGTGGGGTTGAAGTTCGTTAATTAATCATGAGTGACTATAAGAATGCCTAACAATCAAAGTGGACTTTTTGCTTTTTGTTTTTTGTTTCCAGGGATTTTGTATCTTTTATTCTAGGGATATTGTATCTTTTATTCCAGGGATATTGTATCTTCTATTTTAGGGATATTGTATATTTTATTCCAGGGATGTTGTATCTTTTATTCCAGGGATCTTGTATCTTTTATTCCAGGGATCTTGTATCTTTTATTCCAGGGATATTGTATCTTTTATTCCAGGGATATTGTATCTTTTATTCCAGGGATTTTGTATCATTTCTTCCAGGGATATTGTATCTTGTATTCTAGGGATATTGTATCATTTCTTCCAGGGATATTGTATCTTTTATTCCAGGGATATTGTATTTTTTTTCCAGGGATATTGTATCTTTTATTCCAGGGATATTGTATCTTTTATTCCAGGGATATTGTATCTTCTATTTTAGGGATATTGTATATTTTATTCCAGGGATGTTGTATCTTTTATTCCAGGGATCTTGTATCTTTTATTCCAGGGATCTTGTATCTTTTATTCCAGGGATATTGTATCTTTTATTCCAGGGATTTTGTATCATTTCTTCCAGGGATATTGTATCTTGTATTCTAGGGATATTGTATCATTTCTTCCAGGGATATTGTATCTTTTATTCCAGGGATATTGTATTTTTTTTCCAGGGATATTGTATGTTTTATTCTACGGATATTGTATCTTTTATTTCCCAAAATGTCTTTCAGGACAGCATCCGAGAGAGATCATGGCTCCTCCCCAACGGGAAATACCTCGTCATCCAATGCTTTAACAGGAGGCCTCTGCTCAGCTTCCTTCAGTTTTTTGTTTTTCCTCCAGCCGGTAAGAACACCTCTGGTGGGAGCCATGATCTCTGAGGGCTATCCTGGGAGACAGAAGGTTTTCACCTGTCAGTTTCTTCTTTTTTAATTTGTCCAGGAGACTGATCCTCCCATTTGCCTCTAGCTGGATGGTCCCCGTGGGCTCCCTCGACCCTTTCCATGCTCGGGGAGAGAATATACTGCCTGGGAGTGCTGCCCAGTTTTTGTGCAGATGGGCGGTGTGCGGAGGCCCCCTGCTTGCCTTCCGCATAGCGGGACAGCGGCAGAGAAAGGCTGAGCAGCCGCCACCATTCTGGTGGCCGGGGAGAGCCCTCAGCCATGTCCTGTGCAGTGCATAGAAAGGGGCGGCACTTCCGGGTCAGGCGCGCAGTGTAAATTCCAGCAGCAAAGTGCAGGGGGAGAGGGCAGGGTCACCTGGTGCCTTTTAAACCTCTGGTTCCTGGTCGGCACGGCAACGTTTTTGAATCTAGGAACCAGCTTCTTTCAGTCACGTGACCGCAGTTCGCTCTGCAATGGAGATAAGTGCAGCGGATAAGGGGGCAAGTCAAGGCACAAGCAAGGCCAAGGTAAGGGACTGGGTTCCTTTGTACTGTAGGCTGTTTCTCCTCTGAGTTATCAACCCCCCCCCCCACCTTTACAAGCCTTGGCTGTGGTGATGGGGCTTGCTTGGGCACACGGAAGTTAGGAGGTCTTTACTAGTGCACCTGGGTGTTTTTAGATTCGTTATCTGCTGTGTCAGCAGTTCTTTCAACGTGGTTCAATTGTTTTTCTTTTCTGTTTGTCCAGGCTAAGAGCTCTGTTCAGTCAGTAAAGAGAAGGTGTCCTGCTTGCAAAGAAAAGTTAAGCGAATCCTGGACAAAGCCTCTTTGTGCGGATTGTATCACGGATTTAGTTAAGAAGGAGTCTCCACCCATCTGTGGCGATCTTGGTACAACCATTAAGGATGAGCTCCGCGCTACTTTTCAAGCTTTCAGGTCAAATTTGAGAGAAGAGCCAGGGCCCTCAGGGGAACCCAGGGCCCTGCAGCCGACCCCAGAGTCTCATTGGGGCTTCTCTGATACAGCCGGAAGGTCCGGCTTCCCAGGTGGCTTTCCAAGAACCCGTTCCCCTCCTCTCAGGGTGTGACAGATTCAGATAAGGAGGATGAAGAAAATGAGGCAGATGCCGCCTTTAAATACAAATTGTCCCTGGAAGTGGTGGGGGGACTCGCTAAAGTGATCCACACTACCTTGGAGATAGAGGAAGAGAAGAAGGAGCTCTCCCTGCGCGGCCCGATGTACGCAGGTCTAGGAGACTTCAAAGGCCGCACTTTTCTGATCCATTCCATCACCACAGAAATGATTAAAAAAGAATGGCTGGAGCCTGAGAAGAAACCATTTCTTTCACGGACCCACAAAAGAAGATTCCCGTTTGAGGAAAATTCTGACTCCATCTGGAACAAAGTTCCAAAACTAGATTCTGCCTTCTCGCAGATTTCAAAGTCTACTGACCTTGCCTTTGAAGATATGGACACGCTAAAGTAGCCCATGGTTGCTGATTGCTGATGCTTCAGCAGAGTCCATACGTATGTCGTCTAGGTCCGCAGCATTAACTAACTCTGCTAGGAGGGCCCTATGGCTAAAGACCTGGTCCAGAGATGTATCAAAGTACAGGTTGTGTGGCATCCCTTTTGCAGGGGATTTGCTGTTTGGTTCATAACTAGAATCCATCCTTGACCCGTACAGCCGATAAGAAGAAATAATTTCCGGTCAAGAAAAAGAAGGTTCAGACACGTAAGCATTTTTTTCGTCCTCAGAGGGGTCAGCAAGAAGATAAAACACAGGGAAAAAGGAAACCATGGTCCCGCCAGAAGCCCAAAGGTAGGAGTGGAGTGCTCTTTAATCTTCCTGCGACTTCCAGAAAGTTCCAGGAGGCTCCAGGAGTTTATGCCACAGTGGAGAAGCATTACACCAAACCAGTTTATTTTAAACATGATCTCCCAGGGTTATGTGATTGAATTCACGGAAGAACCTCCAAAAAGATTTTTGGTGACGAACGCTCCAAGGGATCCATCCAAGGCTCCCGCCATGAAGACCCTAATTCAGGAACTGAGATCTCAGAGAGTCTTTGTTCCGGACCCTCCAAAGAAGTTCTTCCAGGGTTTCTACTCACATGTGTTTCTCATTCAGAAACCCTCAGTAAAGTTCTGCCTCATTCTAAATCTCAAAGTGCTAAATCGCTCGGATTCCATCTTCTCAGTCAAAAACCTCTTGAACCTAAGAATAATCCAGAAAGAGGATACGACCGTAATCCACATCACTCCCTTCTGGCCCAGGAGAGCTTGGTTTTCATCCCTTCTTCAGATGTAGCTCAAATCATATTGGTGCCTGCCGCTGAGACAGGACCTGCTGATGAAGGGCCCTCTATTTTACCAGGAGGTAGTGGAGCTAAAACTCACAGCCTGGCTTCTGAAGAGCAACCTTTGAGGAAGAAGGGATTTTTGGATAGGTTGGTTGCTTGCTACCCTCCTATCTAGCAGAAAGAGTGTTACCAGAGCAATTTATTCCAAAGTCTGGAAAGTTTTCAACTCCTGGTGCACTACGTCCATCCGGCCGGTCTCCAAAGGATATTTCTTCTGTCCTGGAATTCCTGCAAGATGGAGCGGATAAAGGTTTGGCGGTCAGTACCCTCAAAGTTCAGGTTGCCATGCTGGGGGTATTTTTGGAAAAACTCGTTGGAACCCTTAGTGAGTAGATTCTTTAGGGCCCTCAGACGGACCAGACCGGCAGTGGTCAGAGGCATCCCAAAGTGGGATTTATCAGTCGTTCTACAGGCCCTGACCAGGGAACCTTTTGAAACTATGGATTTAGCCTCACTGAAACTTATTACATTGAAAACATTTTTTTAGTTGCTTTAACGACAGCTCAAAGAATTAGTGAGCTACAAGCCTTGTCAATTAGAGAGCCAATTTTTCTATTTTTCAGACAGAATTGTTCTGAAAACTGACCCTAATTTCTTGCAGAAAGTCGCTTCAGTCCAAAATCGAGCTCAGGAGATTATACTTCCTACGTTTTGCTCGAATCCATCGGAAAAAAAGGAAGAAGAATTAGATACTTTGGATGTTAAGAGAGCAGTCTTAAGTTACCTTGAAGCCACTAAGGACTTTAAGTGTTCAGACGCATTATTTTTTTTTATATGCTTTGTCCGTCATTATAGGTTAGACCTCCTGACGGCAGGGGACTAGACTTTCGGTAGGAAAGTCTTACAAACCGTTGTCCCACCCTAATGGGGTAAGTCTCGATTATCCTCTCAGGTGCTGTCCTGAAAGACGTTTTGGGAAAATTCAAGTTAGACTTACCGGAAACTTGATTTCCAATAGTCTTTCAGTACAGCAATAACGCACCCTTTTTTTGCTGTATACTATGGTGTAACTAACTGTTCCTTATATGTTTCAGCTGGGGCTGGAGGTTCTCTACAAACAACTGAAGGAAGCTGAGTGGAGGCATCCTGTTAAAGCATTGGATGATGAGGTTTTTCCTGTTGGGGAGGAGCCATGATCTCGCTCGGGTGCTGTCCTGAAAGACTATTGGAAGACAAGTTACCGGTAAGTCTAACTTGAATTTTTAGGGATATTGTATCTTTTTTTCCAGGGATAATGTATATTTTTTTTCCAGGGATAATGTATATTTTATTCCAGGGATATTGTATCTTTTATTCCAGGGATATTGCATCTTTTATTCCAGGGATATTGCATCTTTTATTCCAGGGATATTGGATCTTTTATTCCAGGGATATTGTATTTGTTATTCCAGGGATATTGTATGTTTTATTCCAGGGATATTGTGTCATTTATTCCAGGAATATTGTATCTTTTATTCCAGAAAAGTTGTATGCTTTACCCTTTTTCCTTTTTTCCTCTATTCTTTTTTCCCTCTATCCTTTTTTTCCTCTATCCTTTTTTCAAATGGTCTCCAAACTGTGGCCCGTGGGACGAGATGTTGCCCTTTGCTTGCCTTTATCTGGCTCTTAGGACACTATTTTTTCCTCTGACACCATCAATAGGGTATTATTCCTTCTACTGACACCATTGATGGAGCATGAATTCTTCCTTTGATACCAATGATGGGACACTATTCCTTCAACTGACACCAATGATGGGACACTATTCCTCCCACTGACACCAATAATTGGGCACTGTTCCACTCACTCACACCAATGATGGGGCACTATTCCTCCCACTGACACCAATGATGGGGCACTATTCTTCCCACTGACACCAATGATGGGCACTATTCTTCCCAGTGCCATCAATGATCGGGCACTATTCCTGTCACTGACGCCAATGATGGGGCACTATTTCTCCCACTGACACCAAGGATGGGGCACTATTTCTCCCACTGACACCAAGGATGGGGCACTATTTCTCCCACTGACACTAATGATGGGGCACTATTTCTCCCACTGACACCAAGGATGGGGCACTATTTCTCCCACTGATACCAAGAATGGGGCACTATTCCTCCCACTGACACCAAGAATGGGGCACTATTCCTCCCACTGACATCAAGGATGGGGCACTATTCCTCCCTGACACCAACAATGGGGCACTGTTCCTCCCATTGACACCAATAATGGAGTATTATTCCTCCCACTGGCACCAATGATGGGGCATTATTCCTCCCACTGTCACCAAGGATGGGGGCACTATTTCTTCCACTAACACCGACAATGGGGCACTATTCCTCCCATTGACACCAATGATGGGTCACTTGTAGTTCAAGGTAAACACTCAGTGTAGCTGCCAGGAGGATAGTAAACGGCACACCCAGTCCAAGTACTCTGGCTTAGGACGTCCTTTCAACAGCCCAGACAGGAACAAACGAAATCAAAGCATAAAGGAGCTGGCACTTCTGGAGAAAAAGTCTTGATAATGTTTATTCCAAAGAAGACCTTGTACAAAACGGTGAGGGCTAACGCGTTTCGGTGGAAGGCTCATTTACAGCACTATTATGATGGGGCACTATTCCTCCCTCTGACAACAGTGATGGGGCACTATTCCTATTACTGACACCAATGATGGGGCACTATTCCTCCCACTAATATCAGTGATAGGGCAATATTCCTCTTCCTCCTAAACAAAGGGGTGCTGTGTAATTTTGTTTACTCCCACTGACCATCAAGCCTGAAGCATTATTTGCTCCCACTGGCCCCTTGTTTAGAAAGTTGTGAGGCCCCTGGTTTATTCCAAAGAGATTGTATTCTTTATTCCTAGGACATGTATCCATTATTCCAGAAACATTGTATTCTTTATTGCACAGATATACACTGATCAGCCACAACATTATGGCTACTGACAGGTAAAGTGCATAACATTGATTATCTTGTTACACTGGCACCTGAAAGTGGGAGGGATATATTAGGCACGAAGTAAATATGTTGCCCCTGAAGTTGATTTGTTGAAAGCAGAAAAATTGGGCAAGTGTAAGGATTTGAGTGACTTAGACAAGGAGAAAATTGTAGTGTATAGACGACTGGGTCAGAGCAACTCCAAAACTGCATCTCTTGTGGGATGTTCCCGGTCTGCAGTGGTCAGAACCGACCAAAAGTGGTCCAAGGAATTAAAACTGGGGGCAGGGCCATGGACGGCCAAGGCTCATTGATGCACATGGTTAACGAAAGCTGGCCCGTGTAGTCCAATTCAGTAGAAGACCTACTCTATTGCTGGTTCTGATAAAAAAGGTGTCACACAGAGCATCACAGTTTGTTGTGTATGGGGGCTGAGTAGCTGCAGACAGGTCAGGGTACCCATGCTGACCCGTGTCCACAGCCAAAAGCTTCTACAATGGGCACGTGAGCCTCAGAACTGGACCACGGAGCAACGGAAGAAGGTGGCCTGGTCTGACAAATCACGTTTTCTTTTTTATCATGTGGATGGCCGGTTGCGTCACTTACCTGGGGAAGAGATGGCACCAGGATGCAGTATGGCAGAGACGTAACTAGAACTTTGAGGGCCCCCGGTGCAAAAAACCATGAAGGGCCCCCCTGACCCCTTTCCACTGGCCCCGAGGCCCTTCCCTCCGAACCTGGGGCCCTTCCCACTGATCCAGAGGCGGCTCTAGGCTTTGTGAGGCCTTAGGCAAATCTTAGACATGAGGCCCCACTCATGGCCAAAATGGGAAAAATAATTCAAGCGACAGAAATTACTTGTATGAATTACATATAGTAAGAGCCTAAATCCTATGAACTATGAATTCACAGTGTCTTTTCTCTAACCAATTACTCTTTAATCAAATACCATAAACATATATATATTACCCGCTCACTGATTGGTTGCTAGAGGTTACTGCACAATATTACCACTTGTTGATTGGTTGCTAGAGGTTACTGCACCTCATTACCGCTCACTCATTGGTTGCTAGAGGTAACTGCAGATTATTACCACTTACTGATTGGTTGCTAGAGGTTACTGCACATTATTACTGCTTACAGATTGGCTGCTATAGGTTACAGCACATCATTACCTCTCACTGGGTTGCAGGGCAGTATTGTGGTGTGTGATGCAAGGGTACAGTTGGTTGGATGCAGTTTGGGGGGATAGTGGCAGCATTGGTGTGAGAGGCAGAGATCATATCTCCCCTATAATAATTGTGGGTAAGGTGATAAGATGCCAGAGGTAGGGTGCAGGAGGGGTGAGGATTATAATGACTGGAGGCAGGGTGGTAGAATGCCAGAGGTGGGGTAGAGAGGGATGATGGGGATGTTAATGACAATGAGTGGGGTGGTAGGATGTCAGCAGAGGGGGATGATGACAGTGAGTGGGGTTGTAGGAAGCTGGCAGTGGAGTACAGAGGGGATGAAGATAAGGATGATGATGGGGGTAGGGTGGTAGGATGCTAGAGGTGGGGTACAGGGGGATGAAGGGAATGTTAATTACAGGGGGTGGGGTGGTAGGATGCCAGGCACAGGGGGATTATGATGAGGATGGAGATGATGGTGACAAGCGGGATGCCAGGCACAGGGGGATGATGGTGACAGGCGGTGGGGTGGTGGGATGCCAGGCACAGGGGGATGATGAGGATGGAGATGATGGTGACAGGCGGTGGGATGCCAGGCACAGGGGGCTGATGAGGATGAAGATTATGGTGACAGGCGGTGGGATGCCAAGCACAGGGCATGATGGAGATGATGGTGACAGGCAGTGAAATGCCAGGCACAAGGAGATGATGATAACAGATGGTGGGATACCAGGCACAGGGAGATGATGAGGATGTAGATGATGGTGACAGGCGGTGGGATGCCAGGCACAGGGGGAAGATGAGGATGGAGAAGATGGTGACAGCTGGTGGGATGCCAGGCACAGGGGATGATGAGGATGGAGATTATGGTGACAGGCGGTGGGATGCCAGGCACAGGGAGATGATGATGACAGATGGTGGGATACCAGGCACAGGGAGATGATGAGGATGGAGATAATGGTGATAGGCAGTGGGATGCCAGGCACCGGGGGATGATGAGGATGGAGAAGATGGTGACAGGCGGTGGGATGCCAAGCACAGTGGGAAGATGAGGATGGAGAAGATGGTGACAGGTGGTGGGATGCCAGGCACAGGGGGATGATGAGGATGGAGATTATGGTGACAGGTGGTGGGATGATGAGGATAGAGATGATGATGACAGATGGTGGGATTCCAGGCACAGGGGGATGATGAGGATGAAGAAGATGGTGGCAGGCGGTGGGGATGTGGGATGCCAGGCACAGGGAGATGATGAGGATGGAGAAGATGGTGACAGGCGGTGGGGATGTGGGATGCCAGGCACAGGGGGATGATGAGGATGGAGATGATGGTGACAGGCGGTGGGGATGTGGGATGCCAGGCACAGGGGGATGATGAGGATGGAGATGATGGTGACAGGCGGTGGGGATGTGGGATGCCAGGCACAGGGGGATGATGAGGATGGAGATGATGGTGGCAGGTGGTGGGGATGTGGGATGCCAGGCACAGGGAGATGATGAGGATGGAGAAGATGGTGACAGGAAGTGGGGATGAGGGGTGCCAGGCACAGGGGGATGATGAGGATGGAGATTATGGTGACAGGTGGCGGGATGATGAGGATAGAGATGATGATGACAGATGGTGGGATTCCAGGCACAGGGGGATGATGAGGATGGAGATGATGGTGACAGGCGGTAGGATGCCAGTCACAGGGGGATGATGAGGATGGAGATGATGGTGACAGGCGGTGGGGATGTGGGATGCCAGGCACAGGGAGATGATGAGGATGGAGAAGATGGTGACAGGCGGTGGGGATGTGGGATGCCAGGCACAGGGGGATGATGAGGATGGAGATGATGGTGACAGGCGGTGGGGATGTGGGATGCCAGGCACAGGGGGATGATGAGGATGGAGATGATGGTGACAGGCGGTGGGGATGTGGGATGCCAGGCACAGGGGGATGATGAGGATGGAGATGATGGTCAGGCGGTGGGGATGTGGGATGCCAGGCACAGGGGGATGATGAGGATGGAGATGATGGTGACAGGCGGTGGGGATGTGGGATGCCAGGCACAGGGGGGGATGATGAGGATGGAGATGATGGTCAGGCGGTGGGGATGTGGGATGCCAGGCACAGGGAGATGATGAGGATGGAGATGATAGTGACAGGCGGTGGGGATGTGGGATGCCAGGCACAGGGAGATGATGAGGATGGAGATGATAGTGACAGGCGGTGGGGATGTGGGATGCCAGGCACAGGGGGATGATGAGGATGGAGAAGATGGTGACAGGTGGTGGGATGCCAGGCACAGGGGGATGATGAGGATGGAGATGATGGTGACATCATATGCCAGATAGCATAAATATCGTCAGTGCTCTGTGTGTGTGAGGTCACAGGCGGCTGGCAGCGGTAATTTTCGGGGCAGTGGCACCTTTGCTTGGGATGCTGTGTCACTTTTTCATTGTCGGGGAGCAGGACTGAGTGTCATGCAATACCATGACGCTCTTGCGGACTCACTGACTCCTCGATGACTGTGCCAGGCAGCGGCGCCAGCTCTGGCAGGTGACGTCCATCCTGGAGAGGAGATCAGGGAGTTCCTCTTTGGCCACTGCAGCTGCGGCCATTATCCGTGCTCTGCACATGGCAGAGATCCATGGAGCGCGGCAGAAGAGGAGGAGCTGGGGGAGGGCAGTACCCAGAGCCATCCACTGATCTTGGGACTTCGGGCCGTGCTCAGGCGGTCAGTCCGCCCCCGGCCAGGGAAAGCTAGTTGCAGGCACTACGAGTACCCCTTTAAGAACGGCCGTGGGGAGACCAACCGGGGGACATTCCCTCCTCTGCTACCCACACGTTAGGCAGGTTAAGCGGCCGCGAGGCCCCTTGGAGCGGGAGGCCTTAGGCGACTGCCTAATCTGCCTAATTAGAGAGCCGCCTCTGCGCGAGGCCTTAAGCGAGTGCCTAATCTGCCTAATTAGAGAGCCGCCTCTGCACTGATCCTCACTTCGTGGGGGCCTTTATAAAGGCCCGGTTCACACTGCTGCGACTTATCATGGGACTTGCGACACATAGAGGGGGGGGGACTTACTAAAACTGGTGCACACAGAATCTGCTGCTTTTTTTTTTCTCTTCTCGATCTGAGTCGCATTAATTAAGAGGGCACCCAACTAAAACTGGTGCACACAGAGTCTAGTGCAGCTGTGCATAGTAACCAATCAGCTTCTAACTTCAGCTTGTTCAATTAAGCTTTGACTATATAACCTGGAAGCTGATTGGTTACTATGCACAGCTGCACTAGACTCTGTGTGCACCAGTTTTAGTTCAATGGGTACCCTATTAATTCATGTGACTCAGGTCGTGGCGAGGAAAAAAAAAAGTTTCTTGCACTACTTTTCTGTGACTTTGGTGCGATTTGCGTGCCATAGACTGCAATGTTAAGTCACAAAAGTCGCAAGGAAGTCGCACGAATTTGGGGACGCAGCAGTGTGAACTTGAGCCTTACGGTCCTGCAGCAGGACCCTTTCACATGTTCTTCAAAGTCCATCTTGGGGCAATGGTGGCAGAATCCCAGGGCCCAGTTGCAAGTGCGACCTTTGTGACCCTGGTAGTTCCGCCACTGCAGGTATGGGAAGAAGGCAAGCCAACGAAGGCAGATACCACAGAATACTTTCAGAGGTCTAGTGGAGTCCATGGCTTGACAGGTGAGGGCTATTTTGGTGGCAAAAGGGGGACTTGCTCAATATTGGGAGGTCATAATGTTATGGTTGTATATCCTTTATTACAGGGACAGGTGTATTGGACTGAAACCAGAATTCGTAAAATGTTTGTTCCCGCTGCTGTCTCTGAGCCAATGAGGAGGGAGAGCTGATAGAGCCACTGCTCTCTGGCACATTGCTGGATCGAGATCAGGTAAGTATAGGGGGGAGGGCAGCTGCAGTCAAAAGGTTTTTTACCTTAAAGATAGAATGCATTGAGGTGAAAAACCACGAAGGTTTACAACCCCTTTAATGCAGGGAATGCATTAAGGTAAAAAAAAAAAAAAAACCTTCTGCTTTTAGAACCACCTAAATGTCACATGGCTTGGAGAAGGTGCTCCATCAGCATGTCACCATTTCACAAACACAAGACATCAAGAAGAATGTCAGTGCGGCATTAACATCTGCGCTGTTCAGTGAATTTATCACCGCGCTTCACCGGAGCGATGACTTCCTTCTGGGCTTTATTCCCAGGACTCTGAATGTCAGATGGAGCCCAGGCAAAGGTGACATGGCCTCCACGTAACAGAGCATTGTGGGTGTTTGACACCATTCATGACTGCAGAGTTTCTTCTTTCAGGTCAGACAGGCCCGAGATTCAAGACCCAATGAAATTGCTTTTTGAGGGTTTATTATGGTTTTTTTTTTTTTGTATTGGAAAAGCTCTGTGTGAATTCCTTTCCCGTGTGCGGTGAAACACTTTTATGATCGGAGAACTGGAAGTGGCGCGGAGAAAGAGTAAATCCCTTTTCTGTGTCACCGATTGACATTGAAGGATTTATCGTCACCTTTTACCTACATACCAAAGTTCACAGATATTTTTACAATGTCCGCCATCACCTTTCTTGGAAAAAAGAGATAGGACAGTGCCGGGAGAGCTGGATACACCTTCCAGGAATTCCACACGTTCTCATGTTTTAAATATACGTTTTGCGTTTATATATAGATTCTACATAGCGCAAATCTATTGTGTGACTGCGGGGGACTACAGCTCCCAACATGCCCTATTTATACACATTTATATATAGATTCTGCATAGCGCAAATCTATTGTTTGACAACTCCATAACTACACTACCACGGTGGACTACAACTCCCAACCTGTCTTATTTATAAACATTTATATATAGATTCTGCACAGCGCAATTCTATTATGTGACTGTGGGGTACTACAACTCCCAGCATGTCTTTTTTTTATACACATTTATATATCGATTCTGCATAGCGCAAATCTTATGTGTGACTGTGGGTTACTACAACTCCCAACATGTCTTATTTATACACATTTCTATATAGATTCTGCATAGCGCAAATCTTATGTGTGACTGTGGGTTACTACAACTCCCAACATGTCTTATTTATACACATTTCTATATAGATTCTGCACAGCGCAATTCTATTGTGTGACTGCGGGGGACTACAACTTCCAGTATGTCTTTTTTATATACATTTATACAGTATCTCACAAAAGTGAGTACACCCCTCACATTTGTGTAAATATTTTATTATATCTTTTCATGTGCCAACACTGAAGAAATGACACTTTGCTACAATGTAAAGTAGTGAGTGTACAGCTTGTATAACAGTGTAAATTTGCTGTCCCCTCAAAATAACTCAACACACAGCTATTAATGTCTAAACCACTGGCAACAAAAGTGAGTACACCCCTAAGTAAAAATGTCCAAATTGGGCTCAATTAGCCATTTTCCCTCCCCGGTGTCATGTGACTCATTAGTGTTACAAGGTCTCAGGTGTGAATAGGGAGCAGGTGTGTTAAATTTGGTGTTATGGCTCTCACTCTCTCATACTGATCACTGGAAGTTCAACATGGCACCTCATGGCAAAGAACTCTCTGAGGATCTGAAAAAAAGAATTGTTGCTCTACATAAAGATGGTCTAGGCTATAAGAAGATTACCAAGACCGTGAAACTGAGCTGCAGCACGGTGGCCAAGACCATACAGCGGTATAACAGGACAGGTTGCACTCAAAACAGGCCTCGCCATGGTCGACCAAAGAAGTTGAGGTCACGTGCTCAGCGTCATATCCAGAGGTTGTCTTTGGGAAATAGACGTATGAGTGCTGCCAGCATTGCTGCAGAGGTTGAAGGGGTAGGGGGTCAGCCTGTCAGTGCTCAGACCATACGCCGCACACGGCATCAAATTGGTCTGCATGGCTGTCGTCCCAGAAGGAAACCTCTTCTAAAGATGATGCACAAGAAAGCCGCAAACATTTTGCTGAAGACAAGGAGACTAAGGACATGGATTGCTGGAACCATGTCCTGTGGTCTGATGAGACCAAGATAAACGTATTTGGTTCAGATGGTGTCAATCGTGTGTGGCGGCAACCAGGTGAGGAGTACAAAGACAAGTGTGTCTTGTCTACAGTCAACCATGGTGGTGGGAGTGTCATGGTCTGGGGCTGCATGAGTGCTGCCGGCACTGGGGAGCTACAGATCATTGAGGGAACCATGAATGCCAACATGTACTGTGACCTACTGAAGCAGAGCATGATCCCCTCCCTTCAGAGACTGGGCCGCAGGGCAGTATTCCAACATAACGACCCCAAACACACCTCCAAGACGACCACTGCCTTGCTAAAGAAGCTGAGGATAAAGGTGATGGACTGGCCAAGCATGTCTCCAGACCTAAACCCAATTGAGCATCTGTGGGACATCCTCAAACAGAAGGTGGAGGAGCGCAAGGTCTCTAACATCCACCAGCTCTGTGATGTCATCATGGAGGAGGGGAAGAGGACTCCAGTGGCAACCTGTGAAGCTCTGGTGATCTCCATGCCCAAGAGGGTTAAGGCAGTGCTGGAAAATAATGGTGGCCACACAAAATATTGACACTTTAGGCCCAATTTGGACATTTTCACTTAGGGGTGTACTCACTTTTGTTGCCAGCGGTTTAGACATTAATGGCTGTGTGTTGAGTTATTTTGAGGGGACAGCAAATTTACACTGTTATACAAGCTGTACACTCACTACTTTACATTGTAGCAAAGTGTCATTTCTTCAGTGTTGGCACATGAAAAGATAGAAGAAAATATTTACAAAAATGTGGGGGGTGTACTCACTTTTGTAAGATACTGTATATATATTTTGCACAGCGCAAATCTGTTGTGTGACTGCGGAGTATTACAACTCCCAACATGTCTTATTTTTACACATTCATATTTAGATTCTGCATGGCGAGGTCTGCACAGTGAAAATCTATTGTATTGCTCTGTGTGATGGCACAGCCACAGGGACTACATCTCCCAGCATGTATTATTTATACAGAATTAAATATAGCTTCTGCACAGCAGGGTTTGTACAGTGCTGCAGACCTAACACGTGACACTGTGTGACCGCACAACAGCAGGGGACTACAACTCCCAGCATGGATTAATTCTACACATTGATATTTCAATTCTTGCAGGAATCTGCACTGCTGGGTCTGCACAGTGCAAATCTATGTGACACCCTGTGACTACTCCCAGCATGCACTGCTAGGCTCCTCTGACAGATCACGGGAGGATTTGAAGTCTCCCAGCCAGGGAATGGTGCCAGCTGCCCAGGTCCTTCTGTCTCAGCTATATTTCTTTCAGTTTTATTCCTTTATGTTTTGCTATCTGTGTTTTTTTGAGAGATTTTTCTTTACTCCCTGTCCTGAAGACACAACGTCACCAGAACAGGTGTCCCTAGTGGAAGATTTCCTCCTTCATGTTACAGTGACAACTCTGTTTTAGATTACTCTTTATTTTTCATCCTGTTGATATACAGTATGTATTCTTAGTTTCTTCTTACTCCCTCCGTGCTTCCGCATTGTCCCTGACTTCCTATTTGGTCCAGCCCCAGAGGTCCTCTTCTGGGCAGAAGGACTCTCTGTCATTCTACCCATTTCCTTTGAGCCCAGCTTGTCATTTACTCTCCCAGGGCAGGTGGCCAGTGGAAGGCTGGAAATGCTACTCCAGATTCCAGCTATGGACACCTGACAGGGATTCTCATTTTTTAGCAGTCCGTCCAAAAGTTCTAAATATTGGCTTTGGATACCCTTTCATAGGAAGGGGTTAGGGCTGTTTGTCTGCTCTAAATTCTTATTATTTGTTTTCCTGAGTACTGTGTATTATATTTTATTCCTTATTTGTAGCCCTGAAGAAGGGGGTGTGGTAAGGCCCCTGAAATGTATTGGATCAAACTTTGACTCCTTTGAAGAAAAAAAGTAAAGAGTAACAATTCTCAATAAGACTTTCTTTGGCTTCACATTCCTTCCCCGTCTTTACAAGTCTGTTGGACTCCCCTGTCCTGTAGGTAATAGTACAATGTTACAAGTCTGTTGGACTCCCCTGTCCTGAAGGTAATGGTTCAATGTTACAAGTCTCTCGGACACCCTTGTCCCGAAAGTAATGGTACAATGTTACGGGTCTCTTGGACTCCCCTGTTCTGAACATAATCTGAAAGTAATGATACAATGTTACAGGTCTATGGAACTCCCCTGTCCTGAAGGTAATGGTTCAGTGTTACAAGTCTGTCAGACTCCCCTGTCCCAAAAGCAATAGCGCAATTGAATAGTGCAGGGGTAGGCAACCTTCTGAGCACAGTGTGCCGAAAAATGTTTTCAAAGAAATTGAGAGTGCCGATTTTATAACAAAAAAATGTCAACTTCACACTCTCAATCACGAAAAGTATTTTTTTATAAAGTAAATGCTGTAAACTACTTTAGTACTGAGAAATTAACATCACGCCTCAGATCAGCCCCAATTCATGCATCTTCACACTTCAGATCACTGTCCCCCCTGCTCATCTGCCCCACCACTGTACATCTGCCCCACCACTGTACATCTGCCCCACCACTGTACTACCCTGCACATCTGCCCCACCATTGTACATCTGCCCCACCATTGTACATCTGCCCCACCACTGTAACCCCCCTGCTCATCTGCCTCACCACTGTACCACCCTGCTCATCTGCCCCAACAATGTACCCCCTTTCTCATCTGCCCCACCACTGTAAGCCCCTGCACATCTGCCCCACCACTGTACCACCCTGCACATCTGCCCCACCACTGTACTACCCTGCACATCTGCCCCACCTCTGTACACCCCTGCACATCTGTCCCACCACTGTAACACCCTGTACATCTGCCCCACCACTGTACATCTGCCCCACCACTGTAACCCCCTGCTCATCTTCCCCACCAGTGTTCCTCCTTTCTCATCTGCCCTACCACTGTACCTCCATGCACATCTGCTCCATCACTGAACCATCTTGTCATCTATCCTAACACTGAACTTATCTGCTCATCTGACCCACGACTGTAACCCCCTGCTCATCTGTCCCACCAATGTACCTCCTTTCTCCTCTGTTCCAACTCTGAACCTCCCCTGCTTTTTTGTCCCACCGCTGAACCCCCTTCTCATCCCTCCCACCACTGTACCTCCTTCACATCTGCCCCACCACTGTACCCCCATGCTCTTCTGTCTCACTACTGAATCACCTTCTCATCTGTCCTAACACTGAAGCCATCTGCCCCATCATTGTAACCTGCTTTCTCATCTGCCCCACCAATGTACCTCCTGCACATCTGTCTCACCTCTGTTCCTCCCTGCTCTCCTGCCCCACCACTGTTCCCCCTGCTCATCTGTCCCACCAATACACCTCCTTTCACATCTGCCCCACTGCTCGACCCCCCCTGCTTTTTTGCCCCAACACTACCACCGCTGTACCCTCCTGCTTTTCTGTCCCACCTCTGAACTCCTTCTGCTCATTTTCCCCACCGCTGTACCCTCTTCTCATCTATGACATGTGTGATATGCAGAGTGGTGAAAGGAAGCAGAGATGAGACACATCTACCTGTCCTGGCACACTCATCCTGCTGATCCACCTCTCACATCCAGCCCACGTGGTTGTATGTGATGTATGGGATGTATGGGATGTATGGGATGTATGTGATGTATGGGATGTATGTGATATATGGGATGTATGGGATGTCACATACCAGCATATGGAATGGATGCACAATGATGAGCTCAGGTCAGGGGCATTTTCTGAAAGCAGTGGGCCTGTGTGCAGGAACATAAGTTGGGCCCCCACAGCTGAGAAAAAGTGGTTGGGTGTGATTTTCCTTGCGCTGAATACTGGCTGTGGCTTAAAGGGACACAGAGTGCCGGGGTTCTGTAGTAAGTGACACAAAGGTTCAGGAATAATTTCAACAAAGTTCCCAGAAGCTCAACAGTAATTCCACAAACTGTCACCTGATTGGGGTTTTCTCAATCACAGTGAAATCCCTTCTTTCTGAGATTGGTAGTGGCAACCAAGCGTATCATCTTCCTCCAGATGGTGGGCGGGGCTAGCAGGACTGTGATTGACTTTAGCAGTGGCCAATGACAGTCCTCCTCCTCCTCGAAACAGGGGCCACCCCCCCCCCCCTAGCAGAAACTGCACCCAATCTCTTCCCCATCACAAAAGCTGATGATCGCAGCTACAGCAAAGTTAGAGAACCAATGTTTCCCATCTTTTACAATGTGTGCCTCCCCCTCAGTGCAGGTGCATTGTGGGGAATTCTGAAATTGGAATACATTAGTGTCTGACTTACACTTCCCTGTGCTGCTCTGCTGATGGGGAGGGAGTCAAGGCTTTGTGTGCCGCTTGCAGCACCAGTGCCGGGGGTTGGGGTTGCCTACCCTTGGTATAGTGTGTCGGACTCCCCTGTCCTGAAGGTAATCTGAAGGTAATGGTACAATGTTACAAGTCTGTGGGACTCCCCTGTCCTGAAGGTAATAGTACAATGTTACAAGTCTGTTGGACTCCCCTGTCCTGAAGGTAATAGTACAATGTTACAAGCCTGTCGGACTCCCCTGTCACAAAGATAATGGTACAATGTTACGAGTTTGTTGGAGTCCCCATGTCCTAAAGGCAGTGCTATTTAGGCAACTGCCACCTTTCAACCTGCTGAGATATAAGATATTAGACATGTGCACTGCCAAAAAATGTGTTCGTTTTCGTTTCATTGTTTTTTTTTTGTTTTTTTTTAATTTTTCGGGTCATTCGCTATGATCGCAATTCGTACATTCGTAAATTCGTAAGTTCGTACATTTGTACATTCGTACATTCGTACATTTGTACATTCGTAAAATTGTAAATTAGTAAATTCGTATATTTTATACATTCGTACATTCGTAAAATTGTAAATGCAGAAATTCAGAAATTCGTACATTCATACATTCGTAAATTAGAAAATTTTTATATTTCGTAAATTCGCACATTCGTAAATTAGGAAATTTGGAAATTCAAAATGAGAAAATCCGAAAATTAGAAAATCTGCAATAGTAACTAACTATTAAATTAGGTATAGGTATTGTAATGTCCTTTCAAATTTGGCTGTTAGTGAACGTAACGAATACGAATTTATCCGAAGTTATGAATTATCCGAAATAACGAATGCTGCATCCAAGCAAATGGAACAGAACAAATTAATAATTAAAAATAATAAAAAGTTTTTAATATTATTATTGTTATTTATTATTATTAATTAATTACGTTCCATTCGTTTAGATGCTGCATTTGTTTTTTCAGATACTTCATAACTTTGGATGAATTCGTATTCGTTACGTTCACTAAGAGCCAAATTTGAAAGGAAATTACAATACCTACAATTTAATAGTTAGTAATAGTTAAGTTAGTATTAGGTAATTATTATTTCAGATTTCCGAATTTACAAATTTACGAATGTACGAATTTACGAATGTGAGAATTTAAGAATGTACGTATTTACGAATGTACGAATGTGCGAATTTAGGAATTTACGAATGTGGGAATTTACAAATGTACCAATTTACAAATTTTCAAATTTACGAATATTTGGAAAAATTTGTTAAACGGGTTTTTTATTAATTCAGATATTTCCGAATTAACGAATTTGTCGAAATTCGTTAAAAAATGAATTCGGAAAGAAACAAATTGCATATGTCTATAAAATATTTTAGTGGCAGATTTCTTGGAAAAGGTGCATGCCCGTGAAAAAAAAACCCTTCCCCCCCAGGTACGTTTGATTTAAAAAAAAACGTGTTTAATGTATTGGCAGACACTGAAAATTTTACAGCCAGCAAAAAAAAAAAAAAAATACAAAAAACACAAATCCTGTCCGCACACTGGTGACAGCATAAAATATGGGCCACATTCATGAGGGTGGAGACAAAGATAAGAACAACAAAAAAGACTTGGCGGAGGTAAATATAGACAGGACATTAAGGTCTACAGACCAGACATAAAGAGAAGGAGAGACGGGGTGGGGGTTGGAAGGGAGTTTTCAGGTCAGGCATCCAGTGGCGGCTGGTGGTAATTTTTTTTGGGGGGGGGACAAACAGAACCACCCATCCCCCCACCCCTTGCTCGGTGGCGGTGACGGCTTTCCCTTCCTCTGCTCTCCACGGGCATCCCGGCAGCTTCCGTTTCCTCCCTCCTACTCAGCGGCTAATTGGGACTCTTCTCTTTTTGGCCAATCGGAAAATGGGTCTCAGACCTGCTTCTGACTGGCCGGATTGAGGATCAGTGTTTCAATAGCGAATATTCATTCCCTGTTGTAACACCTGGGTGGGCTCATGGTTCATGGCGCAATGCCTATTTTGAAGCCTATTAAAGCTTATAGCTCTAATCAGGTGCTAAAAAAAAAACACCCCCAACACTGTAATTCACGCGCCCGGCGTCCTGAAAGGGGCCGGACCCATGAATAGGGGGCGGCCGCGGCGGCCATGAATAGATTCATTCATAGCATGAGCTCTATCTATTCATATAGGGGGTTGCGTGGACAGAGGGGGCGGCGCCGGGCGCCCCTAATGGCCGGGCCGCCACGGATCATGGTGCCCCCCCAAGAACCAATTCCCATCTGAGGCTGTTGGGGCAGCAATGTGCACAGTGCAAGTAAAAATGGGGCGTATTGATTATATTCATGTTTGAAAAAAAAGGAGATCTCTACGTGTGAGGGGAACAAACCTTTTTAAAAGCATAGTCGACCTTTTACACAAACTTGGTAAACATCGATATAGTAAAAAAATATGCATTTACATAAAATTTGCAATGAAGCCTGCAAAACATTGCACCTGTGATCGGTGTGTTTGGAATGCACAGGCTGTTGCATCGTTTAGCCCCAGGTCTGTATGGCAGTATAGATCTTCTGTTATGGGGCTGAAGGAAGGGCGGCTAGACTACAACTTCTGTGACTTCACTGACTAGGTGCCAGTGCGCTCTACCATGTTGGCCGGTGTGAGAACTGACTGGGAGCAATCCCGGACATGGATAAAGCCTCTGTGCTGGCGAAGCCTCGAACAACCACACTGAATTTAAAAAAATCACAAGATACATTACGAAGCAAAGCAAGAAGAATCAGAAAACAGGTATATCTGGAAAATATCTATTTTTTGGGACACTTATGCCGCGTACACACGGTCGTACTTTTCGTCTACAAAAGTCGGACAGCCTGTCGGACAGACTTCCGGCAGACTTTCGGTGGACTTGCCGCGGACTTGCGGCCTACTTTCTAACGACCGGACTTGCCTACACACGACCACACAAAAGTCGGTCGGATTCGTACGTGATGACGTACACCGGACTAAAATAAGGAAGTTCATAGCCAGTAGCCAATAGGTGCCCTAGCGTGGCTTTTTGTCCGTCGGACTAGCACACAGACGAGCGGATTTCGGGGTCCGTCGTAGGTACGAAGTAAAAGTTTTGAAGCATGTTTCAAATCTAAAGTACGTCGTATTTGAGGCTAAAAAAGTCGGTTGAAAGTCCGGAGAAGCCCACACACGATCGGATTACCAGCCAGCTTTAGTCCATCAGCGTCTGTTGGACTTTTGTAGACGAAAAGTACGACCGTGTGTACGCGGCATAAGGGTTGTCTTCATATCTGCAGGCATGTTTGTCCCATGTGCAGAGAAGATCCCCTGGAGTCTGCACTAGGGTTGCCACCTGTCCGGGATTCACCTGGGATTCAGACCACCTGAAAAACGGACACATGATTCAGACTGGACTATGGCTTCCCAGCAGAGTTGCTAGCTGCAGTTGTGTAATGCCGTGTACACACGAGCGGAATGTCCGATAGAAAAAGTCAGACGGAGTCTTTTCATCGTATAATCCGGTCGTGTGTGGGCCTCATCGAACCTTCTTTTTTGAAAATTCTGACGGACCTAGAAATAGAACATGTCCTAAATCTTTTCGACGGAACCCATTCCTATCGGGAAAACTACTCATTTGTATGCTGTTCTGACGGACCAAAAACTACGCATGCTCTAAAGCAAGTAAGAGACATAAGCTATTGGATACTGGCTAGTGAACATCCTTTTTCTAGTCCCGTCGTACGTGTTGTACGTCACCGCGTTCTAGAAGCAGCCATGAAGCAATGTGCTGGTGATGGGGCCGATGTAGAAGCCATGAAGCAATGTGCCGGTGGTGGGGCTCATGAAGAAGCTGTGAAGCAATGTGTCCATGGTGGGGCTGATATAGCAGTCATGAAGCAATGTGCCAGTGGTAGGTCGGATGTAAAAGCCATAAAGCAATGTGCTGGTAATGGGGCTCGTGAAGAAGCTATGAAGCAATGTGCTGATGGTGGGTCTGATGTAGAAGCCATTAAGCAATGTGCTGGTGGTGGGGCTCATGAAGAAGCTATGAAGCAATGTGTTGATGGTGGGGCTGATACAGAATCCATGAACCGCTGGGGGTTATTTACGAAAGGCAAATCCACTTTGCACTACAAGTGCAAAGTGCACTTGAAATTGCACTGAAAGTGCACTTGGAAGTGCAGTCGCTGTAGATCTGAGGGGTAGATCTGAAATGAGGGGAAGATCTGCTGATTTTGTCATCCAATCATGTGCAAGCTAAAATGCTGTTTTTTTATTTTCCTTGCATGTCCCCCTCGGATCTACAGCGACTGCATTTCCAAGTGCAATTTCAATTGCACTTGTAGTTTACACTTGTAGTGAAAAGTGGATTTGCCTTTAGTAAATAACCCCCAATGTGTCGGTGGTGGGGCTGATGTGCAACCCAAGAACCAATGTGCCGGTTGGGGGGCCCATGAAGAAGCCATGAAGCAATGTTCTGGTGGTGGAGGTAATGTACAACCCGGTAAAGAACATGCCGGTGGTGGGGATGATGTAGAAACCATGAAGCAATTTGCCTGTAGTGGGGCTGATGTACAAGCCATGATGCAATGTGCTGGTGGTGGGGCTCATGGAAAAGCTATGAAGCAATGTGCCAGTGGTGGGGCTGATGTAGAATCCATGAAGCAATGTGCTGATGGTGCGCCTCTTGAAGAAGCCATGAAACAGTGAACTGGTGGTGGGGCTGATGTACAAGCCATGAAAGAACGTGTCGGTGGTGCGACTGATGTTGAAGCCATTAGGCAATTTGCCTGTAGTGGGGCTGATCTGAAAAGCCATGAAGCAATGTGCTGGTGATGGGGCTGATGAAGAAGCCATAAAGCAATGTTCCTGTGGTGAGACAGATGAAAAAGCCATGAAGCATGGGACTGTTTGTAGAGATTTTCCAGCATGCTGAAAAATCTTAAGATGAACACTTATGTTTTCCCATTTACATAAAAAATGCAGAATTCAGGGGTTAAACTGAACCTGTACGTTTACCTATATTATAGGACCACTTTAAAGTTTCTAGTGCCAGATAGGCCGAGTAGTGTCTCAGGTATGGGGGAATCACATGACTCCCACCCCCCTCCCAATGCAGCATTCCATGTCTCTGCGACCAATTTATTAAGCAAGTCTAGTTCTGGCTTGCTTAATAAATGAGTACGTACTTGGGAATTTCTGCCATTTGATGACAGTTGGGGGGGGGGGGCGGGCAGACTATGAAATTCCACATATCTTGTAGCCATCCAACACTCAGAATAAAAAACTGTCACTGAAAGAAAAAAAAGAACGAAACATTGGAAGAAAAGTGTAATAAATACTCGCCTTACATCCCGTCCACTGCACTTGCCTAGAATTCTTGAAAGTCCTCCAAATCCAATGAAAACGTTCTCCTGCCCTATGCTGGAGTGGCTTCTTGTGGGATTTTTGGATACAAGTGTAGCAAGGTCCCGGGCCTCCTCTAGTCTAATGAGAACCTTTAGAGCCAAGAACTGCTGACATGCTTCCTTATAGAGTGGGTTGTAAGGCATAGTGAGTGTAATATGTGCACAGTATCTATACCTCTATTTAAATAAAAAAATATTGGAATAAATAGTGGCGCGTAGATGATTGCCGTATAGCCACGCCCCATGAATCCCATGATTAAGTCCTTGTGACGAAACATGTCGGGGCATGGCTATACGGCAATCATCCACACGTGACGTAAGACGTTGTGAAGCGGCACGCTGCATCGGGAAGTGGAGGCTCGTGTTGAGGAGCGGGCGAGAATACCATCAGCCACCTTACCTTGGGTCTGCCACAACCGCAATATATCGCTCAACTAGTGCATGTAATTCCTTGCTGTGATTGCTTTTTTCGTGAATTTGACAAATGTGAGTACAATGGTGATGGATTTTTGAACTTTCTTAATAAATCGTTTGAGCGGTATCACACTATTGCAGTGTTTTTGTCACATGTGGAGGAATCACTATATGAGAAGTCGTTTGAGGCACAGGATTGGAGCGTGGAGATCCCCGTTTACAAACCACCTATATGTGGGGGTTGAGGCGAGTTTGGCCAAACACGAGAGTGTGAGGCTAATGCAGCTGGTGAGTGCGTTTCTTTGGGGGGAGTGGAATCACGAGCACGGTGGTGTGGTGGATTACTTGAAGAAGTGCACATTGAATATTTGGAGAATTATCACTCATCGATTGTTTTATTATGATCATGGACTTTTTTTTACACACACCCACTGTTTATTTAAAGAAAGACTTTAATAGGTCTGCAATGGATGAGAAACCGGACAACTGAGTCCCTTATAGGCAAATACAGATGGGACTGGATAGACCTTCACCACACCACAGTGTTATGAATAAAATGGGCGCTTACCAAATGGCAAGCTTAAAGAAGCTTGTGACCTTAACCCGGTCGGGGCCTTTCCTGAGATGGGAACACCGCTAGACCGCTCCTCAGACCGTGGATGGCTCACTATCCTCCACATAAGGAAACCAGGATGCAGAGAATACTATACTCCTATCTTGGAGTTGTTCTCACATCTCTTCCATCTGCTGTAGCTCTGGCTTCATGGCCAAACGATTCTTACTCCAGGCCTGCACTTGTCACAGGGTGATATTAGTTTATTACGCTGTATAGTGATACATTAATTGATTTTTACATTACTCGAGTGTTCACTGAACACAGGGTAGCATTCATCTTTATCACATTTATCTTGTTATCATTTTTTGAGTTACATCACCTCTACATTTATTTTTCACATTTATGATATTTAGTTGAGCGCCACTATTTATTCCAATATTTTTTATTTAAATAGAGGTATGGATACTGTGCACATATTTGATTTATTTATTTAAGTGGCAGCTGTAGGAATTTCTTGACACTCATCCAGGAGCGCAGTGGTGGTAACACAAGTGAGGGCGGGTTGTTCTTGTGGACCATCAGTTTGGGACATAGTGAGTGTAATGCAAGTTAGATTCATGGGCGCCAGACGCTTCTTGAATGCAAAGAGATTTTATTTCTCCTAAACAGAACTTTGGGAGAGAGGGTTAGGGCCAGGACACCATTAGGTAGTGGCAATGTTAATTGGCAGACTCCGAGACTTCTACAGGTAGACAGCCATGCAGGGAAGGGCATTCAGCAAGACACCACCTCTGCATGTGTAGGAATGCTGTCTACTATGGCAACAGTCTTTAACAGTTTCTAACACAAGGTGTAACAGTTCCATCACTTCCACTACAATCACTTCTTGTAGTTCTTCAACCCACTGAGCTCCCGTTTCTCTCTCTCACTAGACTAGACGATTCACTGTCACTGAATCCCTTGAGCTCTTCCAATCTTCACAATAGTTTCTTCCTCAAGCGTCACCCCCGCCTCTCTCCTGGGTCCCTAGCTTGGCACTCACAGATACTTATCGAGCTTCACCCCCACTGGCCTGCTCGGTCCCTGGCTTGACACACAAGGCTGCTCTGCAAGCGTCACCTCCGCTGGCTGGGTCCCTGGCTTGACACCTGCTGAAGTTTCCAGATTCTTCACCTTCCCCAGGTGGTGAGAATTTTGCTCTGGTACTTGCTTCAGCTACTCACTGTGGTCCCTGGTAATAGGGTGGATGGGCCCTTAGTGGCGACAGCTTTCCCCTCTACCTCCGACCACAACAGGTTCTCCGGCCAGCAGAACCGTCACGTCTGGTTGGACTGCAAGCCACAGTCCCAACCCTGCGCTGCTCTCTTGCTTCTGGATAGGCCGTCAGACAGCCTAGCAGCCAGATGGGCCTGGGATAGGCCCAAACTCCAGCAGCCCGGGCAGTACAACACATGTCCACCCAGACAGCGTCCAGGTGGCACAGAACCCCGATCACCTGACTCCACCCAAATATATAGGTTTTCTCAGCAGGCCAAAGGATTTAAAAAAACACCTGCCCATTGGCTGAGATGCCCCATATACTCCTAATCTGTTCTTACTTTGCACTTGTCCTATCCAATGCCACTAGGTACCCGGCCACCTAGCGGCAAAAGAGAGAAGTGTAGCAATTTGAGACTTAGGGTGAAAAATAATTGCTCCCTAACAATCAGCCAAGGCAACTACACCTGGCAGGTAAATTTAGGAGCAACCCTGCCTAAACATCAGGGTGCTACCCTAGCTTTTCCCAGAATCCCACTGTGACACTCAGGGACATCACCATCGATGGGGCTAAGAGCCCCAATGATGTTTATCGTTGTGGATTGTCCATTGGGGCCTATTGAGGGTTGTGGGTTGTCCATTGGGGCCCATTGAGGGTTGTGGTTGTGGGTTTTCCGTTGGGGCCTATTGAGGGTTGTGGGTTGTCCATTGGAGTTCATTGAGGGTTGTGGTTGTGGGTTGTCCATTGGGGCCCATTGAGGGTTGTGGTTGTGGGTTGTCCGTTGGGGCCCATTGAGGGTTGTGGTTGTGGGTTGTCTGTTGGGGCCCACTGAGGGTTGTGATTGTGGATTATCCATTGAGGGTTGTGGTTGTGGATTATCCATTGGGGCTCATTGAGGGTTTTGGTTGTAGATTATCCATTGGGGCTCATTGAGAGCTTTAGTTGTGGGTTATCTATTGGGCCTGATTGAGGGTTTTGGGTTGTCCATTGGGGCTCATTGAGGGTCTATTGAGGGTTGTAGGTTGTCCATTGGGGCTAATTGAGAGTCTATTGAGGATTGTAGGTGGTCCATTGGGGCTCATTGAGGGTTGTGGGTTTTCCTTTCAGGCCCGTTGTGGTTGTGGGTTATCCTTTGGGGCTCATTGAGGGTTTTGGTTGTGGGTTGTCCATTGGGGCCTATTGAGGGTTGTGGGTTGTCTGTTGGAGCCCATCGAGGGTTGCAGTTTGTCCATTGGGGCCCATTGAGGGTTGTGGTAGTGGGTTGTCCATTGAAGCCCATTGAGGGTTGTGGTTGTGGGTTGTCCATTGTAGCCCATTGAGGGTTCTGGTTAACATGCCTTGCCACAATGCACCTACTCCATGTGCAGCGTACTGCTGTTTTCCAAAAAAGGCTCATGCATGTTTTTTTATCCATTGTGATGCATTGGCAGCCCAGCCATTATAAATGGGCTAACATGCATTAACGCATCTCAAAGGATTGCTTAAAGTGACACGGTGACAAGTGCTAGTCTCTTGCCTACTGACTATGGGCCCTTGCATTTAAGGTGTTACTTGCCTGATGAAGGGGCCCTGCGTGGCTCCGAAACGTTGCTGTATATTTACCATGTGACCACGCATTAAGGCTTTGGACCCTTTCGAGGAATCCTTAGTGTGCTGATGACATTTCTTTACTCTGGCATTTAAGGGAACACTACCCTTTGTGAGGGATATGCCTGGGGGACCCTTGGAGTGGTCTTGTTACTTTGGATTCAAATCCATGTCTCCCCAAGACAGACCCTGGGACCCTAGGCCTGGGGCCCCTGTTTAAGGCCTAAATGCCTTTATTAAAATCAGTGACTTCTTCACACTGCGAGACTAGCAGATGCTGATGTAGGGTTGCCAACTTTTCTTTAAGTCAAACCCGAACATTTTAGCCATGCAAAGCAATTTTTTTTAGTATAAACTATACATCTATTTTGCAATTAAATAACATTTCTAATCATATGAAGGTAAACACAAGAGTTCCCCTTTACATCAGAGTCCACAGAGTTCCCCTTTACATCTGAGGAGTCCACAGAGTTCATCTTTTACATCTGAATCTGTAGAATGTTCCCCTTTTACACCTGAACTTGCAGAGTTCCCTTACATTGTAAGGGGGGACTCTGCAGACTCTGATGTAAGGGAGAACTCTGGGGACTCTAACATTAGGGATGCTCTGGTAACCCTGATTTAAGGGAGAGCACTGAGAACTCTGATGCACGGAGAGGACTCTGATGTAAGGGGGAACACTGTAGCCTCTGGTGTAAAGGGGAACTCTGATGTAAGGGGTGCTCTGAGAACCCTGATTTACCTTTGTGTACTCACTCAGAGGCAGGAGAGAGAAGGGTGGAGACTTCAGTCACAGACAGGAATGGATGGTGAGCTCACTCACCCCTTGGCAGTCAGCACCTCTCATCCAGATATATCTTGAGGCTGCTGGACTTCATAATTCCAGGCCTGCATTTTCCTTTTAAAGTAGTGTGGGCAGACACAGAGGGGTAGGGGCAGGAGGAAGAGGCGCAGATCAAGCCCTCTCTCCTCTCCTGTCTGTGTGTGTGTGTGTGTGTGGGGGGGGGGGGGGACTGTTAGTGATGGCTTTGGGTAGCGTGAAAGAGAGTGTAACAGACTGTCTCGGTTTAGACACCTGCAGCCAGCAACCCTGTTGGAAAGCCATAGTTCGGTCTGATTAATGTGTCCGGGTTTCAGACAGTCTGAAACCCGGACGCATTATTCCAAACCCGAACTGTCCGGGTGAATCCCGGACAGGTGGCAACCCTATGCTGATGTCATCAGCCAGCCACCTGTCTGGGGCCCCCTGCCATAATGTGTTTATTGTAAGTAGGTCTCCTGCTATTGTCTGAAGGTGTTCTGTGTTTATACTTATGATCATGTGTATTGTACTCGGGAGCTCAGTGACAGCAAGTCTGGCCTGAAGTGGAGATCTCTGAATAGTAATAGTCTGGGTGGGCACTGAGTCACCCAGGTGGCTAATTAAGGTAATGTTTATAGTATATGTCGGTTGTTGTTATTATATTAATGGTTACAGTTTGTATTGTTAGGGTAATATGATCAGATCAGGAGGGGGATGTCCTCCTGTGGTATATATATTCTGTATTCTTGTTCAAACAAACAGTTCTTATTCTGGTTTACTACAAAACTGGTGTTGTCTAGTTCTTGGGGTAACTATAGCCAGATTCACTGGTCTCGTGTTCCAGAGCTTGGGAAGCAGCTTCTTGGCAGAGATACCCAGTCAGGGTGTCCGGGTTCTGTCACAGAGTTGGCCCCACCCTTTGCAGCTATAACAGCTTCAACTTTTCTGGGAAGGCCGTCCACAAGGTTTAGGAGTGTGTCTATGGGAATATTTGACCATTCTTCCAGAAGAGCATTTGTGATGTCAAGCACTGATGTTGGACGAGAAGGCCTGGCTCGCAGTCTCCGCTCTAATTCATCCCAAAAGGTGTTCTATCGGGTTGAGGTCAGGACTCTGTGCAGACCAGTGAAGTTCCTCCACCTCAAACTCACTCATCCACACTATATTGCCAAAAGTATTGGGGCACCCCTCCAAATCATTTGGTGGAGGGGGGATTATGGTGTGGGGGTTTTTTTCAGGGGTTGGGCTTGGCCCCTTAGTTCCAGTGAAGGGAACTCTTAAGGCGTCCGCATACCAAGACATTTTGGACAATTTCATGCTCCCAACTTTGCGGGAACAGTTTGGGGGATGGCCTCTTCCTGTTCCAACATGACTGCACACCAGAGCACAAACCAAGCCCATAAAGACACGGATGGGCGAGTTTGGGGTGGAGGAACTTGACTGGCCTCAACCTATCAAGAACACCTTTGGGATGAATTCAATCGGAGACTGCGAGCCAGGCCTTCTCATCCAACATCAGTGCCTGACCTCACAAATACGCTTCTGGAAGAATGGTCAAACATTCCCATAGACACCCTCCTAAACCTTGTGGACGGCTTTCCCAGAAGAGTTGAAGCTGTTATAGCTGCGAAGGGCGGAGCCAACTCAATATTGAACCCTACGGACTAATGCCCCGTACACACGATCGGACATTCCGACAACAAAATCTGATTTTTTTTTCCGACGGATGTTGGCTCAAACTTGTCTTGCATACACACGATCACGCAAAGTTGGTCGGAAATTCCCAACGTCAAGAACGCGGTGTGACATACGACACGCACGACGAGCCGAGAAAAATGAAGTTCAATAGCCATTGCGGCTCTTCTGCTCGATTCCGAGCATGCGTGGCTCTTTGTGCGTCGGGATTGTCCACACACGATTGGAACTTATGCGAACGGATTTTGTTGTGGGAAAATTTTAGATCCAGCTCCCAAACTTTGTGTGTCGGAAATCTCCGATGGAAAAAGCCCGATGGAGCCCACACACGCGCGCGCGGTCGGAATTTCCGACAACACGCTCCGATCGCACATTTATCATATGTACAGGACAATAAGACTGGGAGGCCATTATTATTATTATTATTATACAGGATTTATACAGCGCCAACAGTTTACGTAGCGCTTTACAACTTGAGGGTAGACAGTAAAAATACAATACACTTTAATACAGTAGGAATCAGAGGGCCCTGCTCCTTAGAGCTTACAATCTAAGAGGGAAGGTCAAAAGATACAGGAGGTAATAACTGTGGGTGATGTGCTGATTGAGAAGATAAATGTACAGTTGTTAGGTGGGCATTAAATGTTCATGTGCGTGTGTAAAGGCAGGCGTCCCAGTACTTTTGGCAATATAGTGAATACTTCAATAAGATTTCTTTAAACTAGAACTTAGTGTCACTTTAAGTGGAATGAGTGCAAAGCGATCGAAAGGGAGAGCGTACAATCATTTGATTTTACATTATTCTGCTTTCTTTTTTTTTTTCTTTTTTGAGCTTTTTTTATTTGTGGAGCCGCAAGGTCTGATTTAAACTGCGATCTGTCCACCTGTGCCCCCGCCCCCCCCCTCTCTCTCTCTCTCTCTCTCTCCCCGCTGCCCTTCTATGGTGCTGATCCTGGTTTTCTGTGTCACCCACTTCCAGTAATTCCGCAGTCACAGCCGTTTACGAATGTAAGTCACGCTCCTGAAGACGATCCCCCCGGGACCGGGACTGGGATGGATATCATTACACCATCTCATGTGACCATTGTCCCTCGCTCTCTGCAAAGGCTGATGTCACAGCGAGCGCGCGGAGAACGTGCAGCGAATGGAGCCAAACCTGCCATCTGATACGGGCGGCCTGGGTGACGTCGGCTGTCATGTATACATGTATGGCGTGTTGTATGTGCTCAGGTGGTATTAGGAGGTCGCGTCGCTCTCATCCCAGATTTAAACTCGCAGGATGGAGATTATTATTCACTCTATTTTATTATATTTTTACATAAAAACTTGTTTTTTTTTTTCTTGTTTTGGATAAAGTTAAAACTGAACTCCAGGCACAAAAAAACGTAAACTTATATACACTCACCGGCCACTTTATTAGGTACACCTTGCTAGTAGCGGGTTGGACCCCCTTTTGCCTTCATTCTTGGTGGCATAGATACAACAAGGTGTTGGAAACGTTCCTCAGAGATTTTGCTCCATAGTGACAGGGTAGCATCACACAGTTGCTGCAGATTTGTCGGCTGCACAGCCATGATTCCAATCTCCCGTTCCACCCAGGGGCGGACTGACAACTCATGGGGCCCCCGGGCAATAGGAGATTATGGGGCCCCCAGGAAATCAGAGATTATGGGGCCACACAGTATACACACACACAGTATACAATCACACAGTATACACAGTGTCCCTGGTCCATACTGTCCCTGGTTTTACTGAGGCTGGCAACCCTGATGGGGCCCCCTAGTGGCCCAGGGCCCTCGGGCAGTGCCCGAGTGGCTCAATGGTCAGTCCGCCCCTGGTTCCACCACATCCCAAAGGTGCTGTATTGGATGAGATGTGGTGAAAATACCCCTATAATACACAAGCTTATTGTATTCTAGTAAAGTTAGTCTGTAAACTAAGGTCTGTTTTGTTAGTTTATAGCAGTAGTTTGTTATTTTATAAACTTACAGCAGGCCGTGGCCATCTTAAGTGTGGGCATCTGAAGCCAAACTGTATTTCTTCCTGGATCTCATCCTTTGCAGATCTCACACATGCTCAGTGCAGCACAAGCAGTGTAATAGGTTTCAGGTCAGGTTTCCATAGCAACGGCAGTGTCAGAGGAAGTTGCCGCCCCTTCCCAGAAGGCATTGCAAACAGGAAATGATGCGATGGGCCGCGGCCAGGGAGGAGGAAGTGAAAAATGAATACAGCAGATATATAGTAAGTGCTGAGAAAAAAAAAATCAAAAAATATCCAATTAGTTTACAGTGTGCAGTTTAATGAGGGATGCTGAAGAGTTGTAAAAGTGGGTGGAACTCCACTTTAACCACTTCAGCCCCGGAAGGATTTTACCCCCCTTCCTGACCAGAGCACTTTTTGCGATTCGGCACTGCGTCGCTTTAACTGACAATTGCGCAGTCGTGCGACATCGCACCCAAACAAAATTTATGTCCTTTTTTTCCCCCACAAATAGAGCTTTCTTTTGGTGGTATTTGATCACCTCTGCGGTTTTTATTTTTTGCGCTATAAACCAAAAAAGCGACAATTTTGAAAAAAAAAAGCAATATTTTGCCAATATTGATTGGTTTGCGCAAAAGTTATAGCGTCTACAAAATAGGGGATAGATTTATGGAATTTTTTTTAATAATTTTTTTTTTTAATAATTATAATTTTTTTTTTTTAGTAATGGCAGTGATCTGCGATTTTTATCATGACCGCGACATTATGGCGGAAACATTGGACACTTTTCACACTATTTTGGGACTATTGTCATTTATACAGTGATCAGTGCTGTAAAACCGCATTGATTACTGTGTAAATGACACTGGCAGGAAAGGGCTTAAACACTAGGGGGCGATCAAGGGTTTAAGTGTGTCCTTGGGAGTGATTCTAACTGTAGGGGGGGGGGTGGGCTTACTACAACATGATAGTGATCACTGGGAGCAGTAGATCCCTGTCATGTTGCTAGGCTTGGGTCAGTCTGTGAAGGGTGCCTCCTGGAGCCGGATTACCGCTGGAGACCCGGACGGCCAGCCCGGGCTAGTCTATAAACGGCCGTGGGTGCCGCCTGGAGCCTGGGTTACCACCGGTCAGCTTGGGTCAGTCTAGGAAGGGTCCTGGGTGCCTCCTGAAACCAGGTAGCCGCGATTTAAAGGGGATGTACCTGTACGCCCATTTGTCCAGCCGTGCCATTATGCTGACGTATATCGTCGTGCGCAGGTCGCCATGTGTTTAAACCATGCTCAGTTGGTACTAAGGGACCCAAAGTGTGCCAAGAAAATATCCCCCCCCCCCCCTCACCATTACACCCCCCACCACCAGCCTGAACCGGTGATACAAGGCAGGATGGATCCATGCGCCAAATTCTGACCCCACCATCTGAGTGTCTAAGCTGAAATCATGTTTTTCCTATCTGCTTTTTAACTTTTCTAATAAAATGTAATACTTTTTCAACGCGGTTTGATTTTTGAGGAGTTACCGGCCCCCAAAGTCCCAAATAGAGGAAATCTTTTCGTAGCTGAAATCCAGACTCATCAGACCAGGCAACGTTTTTTTCCAATCTTCTATTGTCCAATTTTGGTGATCCTGTGCAAATTGCAGCCTCAGTTTCCTGTTCTTAGCTGACAGGAGTGGCGCCCGGTGTGGTCTTCTGCGGCTGCTGTAGCCCATCTGCATCAAGGTTGGATGTGTTGTGCGTTCAGAGATGGTATTCTGCATACCTTGGGTGTAACGAGTGGTTATTTGAGTTACTGTCGCCTTTCGATCATCTGAGACCAGTCTCTCTCGCAAAGTATAAAAATGAGCTGCCCTTTTTCAGAGGTGCGGCGGAGCCATTCATTCTTAATGGCACCCCCCCATGCATCTTGCTAACGTGGAAGCCAAAACACGTGGTACCGCAGTACCGCGCAGCTTTGGGGCGGAGCGCTTTTCAAAATGGGTCAGGCACTTTTTTTTTTTTTTTTTGCATTTCTTGTGCGTAGGGCGGAGGATTTAAAATGAATGCGCTGAGCAGAAACGCACAAATAAGCACCTTCACTTCATCGCACCTGTGAGGTGTGGACGGAGCCATACACAGTTGTCACTAAAACAGGTGTCCCCATGAGAAGGTTTCCTCTCTATTCCTGTTCTGGTGACAACTGTCCAGTTTTGATAAAAAAAAAAAAAAAAAGAGGGGGTGGCATAGACAGAAATAAAAACCTGACAGGGGGTTCCATCTCTTTCCTACTGTCCAAAAGTTAAAAAAAAAATAATATTTTTATATATATAATGTATTATTAATGGGGTTCTGTAGGTGAAACTGCCAACAATTAAAGCAGAACTTTTTCATGCATAGAATGGTTAAAAAACCTGAATGGAGCTTCTCCCCCCCACCACCAGCCCCCCTTATACTTACCTAAACCCGATCTTGATCCAGCGATATGCACAAGAGCAGAGGCTCTCTTGGCTCTCTCCCTCCTCGTTCGCTTAGAGACAGCAGCAAGAGACATTGGCTCCTGCTGCTGTCAATCACAGCCAGTGAGGCGGGAGCAAGGGGGGGGGGGGGGGGGCCGAGCCGTGCTCTGTATGTCTTATGAACACATAGAGTGGGGCTCCGGAGCGAGAACCTATAAGTGTCCCCATAGCAAGCAGCTTGCTATGGGGGGGCACTTGGCATGGGGGAAGAGCCAGGAGTGTTGGGGGGTCCCTAGAAAAGGAGGATCAGGGCTGCTCTGTGCAAAAACATTACACAGAGCAGGTAAGTAGAACGTGTCTTTAAACCCTTTGGAGCCGGCGTCCACTTAAGGGGTTCAGAATGCCGGGAGGGCTTATGGTCAAGTGACCGCCGTGATTGGCTGTCACGTGATCGGAAAGCTCCAGATCGCAACCAGCGATCGGGAGTTTATTAGTTAGCCGTCAGTAACTGAGCTGGGAGCGCACAGGGCGTTGCGCTCTTGGCACAGCTCTATTTGCACCATGGCTCGCAAATATGCAGCCGCTCGGCACCAAGGCCCGTCCGCCGAAAATGCGATCATATTTGCGTGCACTTGGCGCCAAAGGGGTTAAACAAAATTTTAAAAAAATAACGTTTGGAATCACTTTAATCCTTTTGAGCCTAAGGTAGCACAATTGCAGTCCTTGGAGGGAGACACATGGGGGCAGCAGTGAGCTGCTATAGGATCTGATTTTATGCAGCCTGTTCATTCTGAGTTTCTCTGTGTCACACACTTTCTTTCTTTCAGAAATCGGATTGACTCCTGTCAGCGTATCAATGGTGGAAGGTAGGATCACAAGAAGATTTTCTATCCTGCCAGTGATGATGTTCCAAAAGATTTGATCTAAAACTATCAAAAGAAAAAAAAAAAGGTCAGTACAGCAGAAATATAAGCCGTAGAAATAGAAATGTCTGGAAAATGTTAGGGGATATAATTGAATGATACTTCACGCGTCTTCTGTATTTCCCCAGCGGGACGGCGGTGACTCCTTCGGGTGACCCTCCCCCTTTCCAGAGCCTGGGAAAATGTCTGCGCCCGGTCACGGGTGAGCGCCGCACACAGGTGCCGGATTTCTCGGATTTTACTCCAGAATAAATTATACATCAGCCGGGGAGAGAATCCCTCACTCGGCCTTGTTCTGGATCAACAGAGGTGGATTGACGGGACCCGAGCTGAGAGATTCATAGAATATTCTGCTATTTCAGGGCGATAATTATCTGAGTATCCGGAATGTCGGCAGAGCCCGGGAAACCTGAGAGTCTGAACCGGGAAAATAAACATTTTATAACCGTCTGACACTGGAAATGTTACATTAGTATAATTCAAATGTGTCTCTTAAAGAGCCCACGTCCCCTTTACAGAGAGCCGTAGATGTACAACTAAGAAAAGAAGAGCCAGATCCCCAACGTTCACTATCAATGAGAACGGGAACCACAAATACTCCGTCACTTCCACATTCTGTACTTTGATCGAGTTCTACTGCCCACCGTCACCACCTTCCCTCTATACTGAATATAACTGACCATCATTTCTGGGGGAGAAAAACTTCTAGGAGGTATAGAGGACACGTTTCTAAAAATGTACATTGGAACTCAGAGAGGGACAGAGGGGGAATTGGGGTTCAATGAAGGGGCAAAGAGATTTGGGGTACAATAGAGGGACAGAGGGGGGATTGGGGTATAGTAGAGGGACAGAGGGAGAATTGGGGTATAGTAGAGGGACAGAGGGAGGATTGGGGTATAATAGAGGGACAGAGGGGGATTGGGGTATAGTAGAGGGACAGAGGGAGAATTGGGGTATAGTAGAGGGACAGAGGGAGGATTGGGGTATAATAAAGGGACAGAGGGGGAATTGGGGTATAATAGAGGGACAGAGGGAGGATTGGGGTATAGTAGAGGGACAGAGGGGGGATTGGGGTATAGTAGAGGGACAGAGGGAGGATTGGGGTATAATAAAGGGACAGAGGGGGGATTGGGGTATAGTAGAGGGACAGAGGGGGGATTGGGGTATAATAGAGGGACAGAGGGAGGATTGGGGTATAGTAGAGGGACAGAGGGGGGATTGGGGTATAATAGAGGGACAGAGGGGGGATTGGGGTATAGTAGAGGGACAGAGGGGAGATTGGGGTATAATAGAGGGACAGAGGGGGATTGGGGTATAGTAGAGGGACAGAGGGGGGATTGGGGTATAATAGAGGGACAGAGGGAGGATTGGGGTATAGTAGAGGGACAGAGGGGGGATTGGGGTATAGTAGAGGGACAGAGGGGAGATTGGGGTATAATAGAGGGACAGAGGGGGATTGGGGTATAGTAGAGGGACAGAGGGAGGATTGGGGTATAATAAAGGGACAGAGGGGGGATTGGGGTATAGTAGAGGGACAGAGGGGGGATTGGGGTATAATAGAGGGACAGAGGGAGGATTGGGGTATAGTAGAGGGACAGAGGGGGGATTGGGGTATAGTAGAGGGACAGAGGGGAGATTGGGGTATAATAGAGGGACAGAGGGGGATTGGGGTATAGTAGAGGGACAGAGGGGGATTGGGGTATAATAGAGGGACAGAGGGAGGATTGGGGTATAGTAGAGGGACAGAGGGGGGATTGGGGTATAATAGAGGGACAGAGGGGGATTGGGGTATAATAGAGGGACAGAGGGAGGATTGGGGTATAATAAAGGGACAGAGGGGGGATTGGGGTATAGTAGGAGGACAGAGGGGGGATTGGGGTGTAGTAAAGGGCAGAGGGGGGATTGGGGTATAATAGAGGGACAGAGGGAGGATTGGCGTATAATAGACGGACAGAGGGAGGATTGGCGTATAATAGACGGACAGAGGGAGGATTGGCGTATAATTGAGGGACAGAGTGGGGATTAGGGTATAATTGAGGGAGGGGGGGGGGTGTTGGGGTATAATAGAGGGACAGAGGGGGATTGGGGTATAATAGAGGGACAGAGTGGTTATTGAGGTATAATAGAGAGACAGAGTGGGGATTGGGGTATAATTGAGGGACAGGGGGGGTATTGGGGTATAATTGAGGGACAGAGTGGGGATTGGGGTATAATAGAGGGACAGAGGGGGCATTGGGGTATGGTAGAGAGACAGAGTGGGGATTGGGGTATAATAGAGGGATGGGGAGGGGGAATTAACATATAATAAAGAAACAAAAGGGGTATTGGGGTGGATTAGAGGGAAAAAGTGTGTGTGTGGGGGTTAGGGGACAATAGAGGGGGATTCGTATAATAGAGGGACACGGCGGCAGCGGCGGCGTTGTGGTCGGTGGGCGGAATCATGATAGAGGGACGTAGGGGAAATTGGGTTTAAAAAATTATAGGGAAGAATTGACATATAAAAGAGGGGGCTTTGAGGTGCAATAGAAGGACAGAGGGGGGGGGGGGGGGATTTGGAGTTTTAGAGAGTGAAATAGGGGGATAGGGGTATAATAGAGGGACAGGGTAGTTGAGGTATAATAAAGGGGGGGGGGGGAATTGGGGTATAATAGAGGAACAGGGGGGAAATTGGGATATTAGAGAGATGGGAATTGGGGTATATTAAAGAGACAGAGAGGAAATTGGGATATAATAGAGGGACAGAGGGGAGATTGGGGTTTAATAGAGGAATGGGGGGCAATTGGGGTTCACTAATTAGATAGAGGGGGCAGAGGGGAATTTGGGCATAATAGGAGGAGGTTTGTCCTATAATAGAGGGACGGAGGGAGAGACTGGGGTTTGATAGAGGGATAGGGGAAATTGGGGTTGAATAATGAGATAGAGGGGAGATTAGCATATAAAAGAAAGGGTATTGAGATTCAATAGAGGAACAGAGGGGGATTGGGGTACAATAGAGGGACAGACAGAGAAGAGATTGGGGTATAATAAAGGGACAGAGGGAGGATTGGGGTACAATAGAGGGACAGAGAATGGATTGGAATATGATAGAGGTGCAGAGGATTAATTGGGGTACAATACAGGGACAGAGGATGGATTGGGGTATAATAGAGGGACAGTGGGGGGCTTGGCGTACAGTGGAGTGCCGGAGGAGGGGGTTACATATTCTTCAATCAATGTAGCCAGTCTCCCCCAACAAGGTTCCTGTGTGGCGGGGCAGTCAGCTCGAGCACAGCAGTATTTTTTGTTCCTGAGTGTTGAACAACAGAAATTTCCACTGATCATGATGTTATATCTCGCAACAATAAATTCATTTTGCTGCTCTATAAGTGATTTCTTTCATGTAGGGAGGATGGCGGATGGATTAATAGTTGCATATAAAAAGCCAAACATCTTATATTTGCTTCCAGACTTATCTGATTTATCTGCCCCCCACCCCTCTTTACCCCTTCCCAATCATGTACTGGAGATTTTATGGGTTATTCAGTTTTATTCCAATGTGTTTTGTTTTTCATACATTTTCTGCACATTTACTAATAAGGGTCTTGCTTGTAATAAATGTAGCATTTGGATCATATTTGTTCCTTCTGCATATACAGCTGTGAACGTAGTGCCTCAGTTCCACCTGCAGGGGTCGCTGTTATAGCTGCACAGTGTGAGCAGCATTCCACATGTCCTTGTGTACCCAGCAGGTGTTATGTCAGCAGACAATTGGGACATTTGGTGTGTTTCACGATTTTGGCTGCGCTCTCCAAGGCAGACATCTGCGCTGATGTTTGATTCCGATGTTCTGGTCAGAATATTTCCGGCATCCTCAGACTTTGTTTAACTCACTAGGCCTTGTCTCAGACATTCAGAATGTTGGAAATTCCTGGACTTGGCGATGGCGTTGGCGTTGGATCATCGATGACGAAGATATTAGATGAACATCTTCTGTGTGTCTTGTTGGCCTTTGGCTGTCCCAAAATACTTTGTTCTCCATCAGAGAGACAAAAAGATACAAACTTGTAATTGTTTTATTGGCTACAATAAAATTCTGGAAGATTGCGTTGTGTGAATTCTCTAATAGAAGTGCAGCACTCACATCCGAAGGAGCTGCTGGAATTTTTAGGGCTCTCTTGCCTTCCTAAGGGTGATCCATCCTGTAGCTGCCCATCAACAGTAATGGGTAGACTTCAGTACCTTCAATCCTCTTTTTGCAATTTTATTAGCTTGAGGAATTAAGTTTGTAGCTACAGGATATCCCAAAACTCCCTCTGCACAGAAAACTTCTAGAAATTTTTAGGTTTTGATGCAGAACCATTTTCCAGTTTCTCAGGCCTCTGACACAGGCCAGCTTAAATCCTGTAGCTCCAGATGAATGTCTACCTCCTAGGCCTATGCCACAGGCTAGCTTATTGTCTATAGGCCCAGATAGGCAAGTCATCTTTAGCTTTCCAGGCCTCTGCCACAGGCCAGCTTAGATTCTGTAGGCCCAGACAGAAGGCTACCCTCCAGTTTCTTAGGCCTCTGCTACAGGACAGCATATGGTCTGTAGCGTCCCAGATGGGCAATTATTTTTCCGTTTCTCAGCCCTCTGCTACAGGCTAGCATAGATTCTGTAGGCATGGACAGATAGCTACCTTCTGGTTTCTTAGACCTCTACCACAGGCCATCTTAGATTCCGTAGACCTAGATGGATGGCTGCATTCCAGTTTCTTAGGCATTCCAGATTCTGTAGGACCAGATGGACAACTATTTTCCAGTTTCTCAAGCCTCTGCCACAGGCAAGTTTAGATTCTGTAGGCCAAGATAAGTGGCTGCCTTCCAGTTTCTTGGGCCTCTGCCACAGAGCAGCTCATTGTCTGTAGACCCAAGTGGGCAACTGCTTTTTAGTGTTCCAGGCCTCTGCCACATGCCAAATTAGATTCTGTAGGCCTAGATGGAATGTTACCTTCCAGTTTCATAGGCTTTCCAGATTCTGTAGACCCAAATGGGCAACTATTTTTCAGTTTTCCGGGCCTCTGCCACAGGCCAGAGAATCGCTTAGGCCCAGATGGATGGCTTAGCCCTGTGCCTCAGGCTTGCTTATCATCTGTGGGCCTAGATGAGGAACTATTTCTCAGTTTAGATTCTGTGGGCACCCGGCACAGATGGATGATTATGTTCCAGTTTGTTAAGCCTTTGCCACAACCTAGCTTAAATTATGTAGGCCCAAATAGATAGCTACTGTTCTTTCCAGTTTCTTAGGCCTTCCAAATTCAGCCCAGATCAGTGGCTACCTTCAGGTTTCTTAGGCCTCTGCCACACAGGCTAGCTTAGATTCTGTAGGTCCAGACCAACAGCTACCTTCCTTCTTCTTAGATCTTGTGGGCCCAGACAAATGGCTCAGACAAATGGCTAACCTTTCCCTTTTTTAGACATCTTCTGCAGACTAGCGTATCATCTGTAGGCCCATATGGGTAGCTATTTTCCAGTTTCTTGGGCCTCTGCCACACAGGCTAGCTTATATCAACTGTAGGCCCAGATGGACACTTGTTTTCTAGTTGTCTAGGCCTCTTCCACAGCCCAGCTTAGATTCTGTTGGCCCAGATCAACAGCTACCTTCCTGCTTCTTAGGCCTCTGCCAATGGCTAGCTAACATCTTGTAGGCCCAGGCAAATGACTACCTTTCAGTTTTTCAGCCTTCTGCAGGCTAGCGTATCGTCTGTAGGGCCGAGATGGGTAGCTGTTTTCCAGAGTCTGTACGCCCAGACGAGCAGCTACCTGTTTAGTGCTACCTCAGTACTGCATCAAAATTGTATGCGTCAAAACAGTGAGCAGTTCCATTAACTTGAATAGCTTGCATATGATGGCAGTAAAACCTTGGCTCAACCACCTGTTTTTACTGGCTCCCCCGTGTAAACATGGTCTAAAAGAAAGCTTTAGGAAAAAAAAATTGGGGCCCATTCACACCTCTCCACAGGGTTTATTTTAAATGGACTGTCCAGGCACAATAATGGAACAAAAAATGGACATGCAGCATTTTTTTCTGTTGCAAAAATGCATCACCACAATACATGGTGATGTATTACCATGCGTTGAGATGGCAGCAACACATGTGCATCTTTACTGCATTGTGTTAGTTCATTGGAGTTGCCTTCAAAACGAATGGTGCCACAATGCACTAAAGCACATAACGTACACCATGGCAGAAAAGTGTTTGGCCCTCAATGGGTGCCTATGGACCATGATCAGAGGACCATGCCTGGACAGCATCATTGCTTGAACACAATGCCATCCATGGTCACCGGCTTCCACAAGTTTCTAATGCCACGTACACACGGTCGGACATTTTGTCTACAAAAGTCCGACGGACGCCGACGAACTAAAGCTGGCTGACAATCCGATCGCGTGTGGGATTCCCCGGACTTTCAGCGGACTTTTCCAGCCGCAAATCTGACGGACTTTAGATTTGAAACATGCTTCAAATCTTTACGTCGTAACTACGCCGAACCCAGAAATCCGCTCGTCCTGTATGCTAGTCCGACGGACAAAAACCCACGCTAGGGCAGCTATTGGCTACTGGCTATCAACTTCCTTATTTTAGTCCGCTGTACGTCATCACGTACAAATCCGTCGGACTTTTGTGTGATCGTATGTAGGCAGGTCCGTTCGTAAGAAAGTCTGCCGCAAGTCCGCCAAAAGTCCGACTTTCGTCGGACAGGCTGTCGGACTCTTGTAGCCGAAAAGTCCGACCGTGTGTACGCGGCATTAGGCCTCTGCCACACAGGCTAGCTTGGATTCTGTAGGCCCAGATCAACAGCTACCTTCCTTCTTCTTATGCCGCGTACACACGGTCGGACTTTTCGTCTACAAAAGTCAGACAGCCTGTCCGACAGACTTCCGGCAGACTTTCGGCGGACTTTCGACGGACTTGCGGCGGACTTTCTAACGAACAGACTTGCCTACACACGATCACACAAAAGTCCATCGAATTCTTACGTGATGACGTACACCGGACAAAATAAGGAAGTTCCTAGCCAGTAGCCAATAGGTGCCCTAGCGTGGCTTTTTGTCCGTCGGACTAGCACACAGACGAGCGGATTTCGGGGTCCGTCGTAGTTACGAAGTAAAGATTTGAAGCATGTTTCAAATCTAAAGTACGTCGGATTTGAGGCTAAAAAAGTATGTTGAAAGTCCGGAGAAGCCCACACACGATCGGATTACCAGCCAGCTTTAGTCCGTCAGCGTCCGTTGGACTTTTGTAGACGAAAAGTCCGACCGTGTGTACGCGGCATTAGATATTGTGGGCCCAGACAAATGGCTACCTTTCCCTTTTTTATGCCGTGTACACACGACCGGACTTTTAAACAGCAAAGGTCTGGCGGAACGAATCCGCCAGACAATTCGATCGTGTGTGGGCTTCATCAGACCTTTTGCTTTCGAAAAATCAGACGGACTTTAGAAAATAGAACATGTTTCAAATCTTTCCGGCGGACTCGAGTCCGGTCGAAAAATCCGTTCGTCGGTATGCTAGTCCGACGGACAAACAACGACGCAAGGGCAGCTATTGGCTACTGGCTATGAACTTCCTTATTCTAGTCCGGTCGTACGACATCACGTTCGAATCAGTCGGACTTTGGTGTGATCGTGTGTAGGCAAGTCCGTTTAGTCGGAACTCCATCGAAAGTCCGTAGAAAAGTCCTTTGCAGTTCAGTCCGTCGAAAGTCGGGTCGTGTGTACACATTAGACATCTTCTGCAGGCTAGCGTATCGTCTGTAGGCCAACATGGGTAGCTATTTTCCAGTTACTAGGGCCTCAGGCTAGCTTATCAACTGTAGGCCGAGATGGACACTTGTTTTCTAGTTGTCTAGGCCTCTTCCACAGCTCAGCTTAGATAACGTACACCATGGCAGAAAAGTGTTTGGCACTCAATGGGTGCCTATGGACCATGGTCAGAGGACCATGCCTGGACAGCATCAGTGTGCTTGAACACAATGCCATCCAGGGTCACCGGCTTCTGTACACAGCTCTGAAAATCCTATAATAAGTAGATGCGCCGATAAACATGCTGTGTTTACACTGGTGGGGCCATTTAGAGAGAGCGTTACAGGACGGCTCGAAAAGGGCGTTGCAGGGTCACGCCTCTGTCTGCTCGTCTCCGTCTTGTCATTGACAGCTAATAAATTCTCCATGTATGATGGGTCACATGAGCGAAGCGTTAACCTGGTCCCAAGCGGAGTAACACTTTAACCGCCTTCACCTTGGCCCACAGGGGGGGGTCTGAGAACTGAAGTTAAATATTTCAAGTGTTTGCATGTAACCGGCTGAGTCAGGGAGGATCTTCCCTCAGCCGCTTGTTTCTGGGTCAGTAACATTTATCACCAGACCGGCGAGGAATGCCGACCATGGCCGCTCCACCTGGCCACCAGGACTGTGATTATTCAGTAACCTCTCCTGTGTCCCCTCTTATCCTTATGACATCGTGCGGACACATGGGGCTTCGCCGCCCCTCCATCCTCCCCAACATTTACGTTTCTTATCATTATTATTATTAGGTATTTCCAGCCAGGAGGCCTCCCTGGTGTGTTCCGGCTCCTCCTGGTACATTCTCCATAATTTAAAATGAACATAAATCCAGGCAGGGATAACCCTCTCTTGTAATTATGTCTATTTCTGGTGACACTTCAGGCCTGTAGTAAGATATGACAGATGTTCCACGTAGACGTGTACACGGCAGCAGAACGCCTGAAGGATAAAGATGACAGCGAGCCTGGGAAGTGAGTCACAGGGGAGGGGGAATCCCCGGATCGGTGTGACACCCGCCAGCCATGCTACAATGTGTTCTAAATGTAAGAATGAATGGGGAGGATGCAGATGACGGGTAGATGGTGACTGATATCCAGAACACGTCTAACTTCAGTCCTCTTACGTGACTTTGTGCAGCCGAACAGTTGAATGGACTGCAAATAGGTGATCTGCGATTCTGCGTATTCACATGGCTCAGCAACTTCTACTCCCAACACACCAGATTACCAACAAGGTGGTTGGTCAGCAGCCCAGCTCCCCCCCTCCCAATAGGGACTCCATCCTCCCCAGTGGCGGCCATAGAGGGCCCACGGGCGCTGCTTCCCCTATCCATGCGTCCGGCCCCCTGATCTACATATCAGTGGCTCCGTGGATTCCAATGGGGAGTGGGTGTTTTTTTTAAGCACCTGATTAGAGCCTGAAACTCTAATAAGCTTCAAAAATAGGGTGGCCTCTGAGCACATTGCGCTCCGAGCCCACCCAGTTGTGTGTGACCATAGCAAATTAATTTTCGCTATTATCACACTAAAGTTCCTCCCCGCCAATCAGGAGGCAGATCTGTGAGACCTGTTTCCCGATTGGCCAAAGCGTCAGGCGATCCTATTGGTTTCCTAGCGCTTTGGCGGAAGGCACACGGTGGAGGAAGCTGGAGGTGAGGACACCAGAGCCCCTCCACAGGAGCACGGGGTGCTGCTGTGCCACGCCGCACGTGGGGGGGTGTCGTTTGTTTGCTGCCCCCCCAAAGAAGAGCCCACCAGCTGCCAGCGACTCAGTCCCCCCCCCCCTCCCACACAAGTGACTCAATGGCTCAGCTCTCCCTGTTACCCCCCACCAGCAATGGCTCAGCAGATTAGTTCCCCCTGCTACCCCTCGCCAGCAATGACTCAACAGCTCAGTTCCCCCCGTTACTCCCTCCCAGCAATGACTTAGCCATAGCTCCCAACTGTCCCTGATTTCGAGGGACTGTCCCTGATTTGGAGCAATGTCCCTCTGTCCCTCATTCCTCCTCATTTTAGTCTAACCTATATAGATGTATATAAAATGCACTTTTTATCTTTCAAAAAGTGTTTCCCAGCGTTAAACCTTTCATCCAATTACTAAATTGCTGCATTTGTCAATTTTAAAAGCCAATATAAAGGAATAGTAGTTGTAAAAAAAGCACTTGTGGATTTAATTAACCTTTTTTTTTTGGTTATGTCCCCTTTAAGGGGGTGTGGCAGGGGGCATGTCCTATGCCTACATACAACTTTGCTAGTAGGTGTCCCTCATTCCCATCTCAAAATGTTGGGAGGTATGACTTAGCCACCCCTGCTACCCCCCAGCAGCAATGACTCAGCAGCTCAGCCCCCTGTTACTCCCTCCCAGCAGTGACTCAGCTACCCTGTACCAGCAATAGCTCAGCATCTCAGCCCCCCCTGCCAACCCCCACCAGCAGTGACAAATTATAGAGGGCAGGTGAGCCTGGAGGGAGCCTACCCCTCAAAGACACAGGGGCGCACTGGACACCCAGTACAGACATTTTCAAATGTGTGCAAACTAAACCCCTGTTTTTAATGCATACTGTTAGGATAATTCAGTTGGCTGCAGGCTGGTTGGTAAGTTGAGCTGGGAATTTCTTTGGTTCTGTTTGCATCAGTAGTGTTGGGCGAACAGTTCGTGGGTTCAGGCTGAACCGAATTTGCAGGGTGTTTGGCGTTCGCCCTGTCAATGCCCTTTAATGCACTACGCTCTTCACAGTGCATTTTGTGCCCTGATTGGGCAAAGCTTTGCCCAATGAGGGCGCAGTATGAGCTGGTTGTTAAGCAGTGGGGCCAGGAAGCCGGCCGCGGCGTCCTTAACAACAAAGGAGTCATCAGCTGTCAGTGGGTTTCCCCGCTGACAGCTGAATAATAATAATAAAAAAATTGCCAGTTAAAAAAAATAAAGAAAAAAAATGGCGTGGGGTCCCCCCCCAGTCAATACCAGGCCCTTTGGCCTACCTGGCCCCCATGCCAAAATTAAAAAAGATAACGGAGTGGGGCCCCCCAAAATCCATACCAGTCCCTTTTCCAGGCACGCAACCTGGCAGGTCAGGAAAGAGGGGGGGGGGGCGCATGCCCTCAACATGCCCTCAACATGGGGGGGTTGATGCTTTGGGCAGCGGGGCTCTGCCCCCCCCCCAAGCACCTTGCCCCATGTTGATAGGGACAAGGGCCTCATCCCCACAACCGTGGCTGGTGGTTGTGGGGGTATGCGGGCGGGGGCCTTATTGGAATCTGGAAGTCCCCTTTAACAAGGAGGCCCCCAGATCCCAGCCCCCCTTAGCCCCCCATTCACCAAAAAAGTTTAAAAAAGTAATAAAAGCACACACAGTTTTTGACAATTCCTTTATTAAAAAAACCCAAAAAACTCTTCCTGTCTATGAAGGCTGGCCGCCTACTGTAGGCTCCGCCGTTTGACAGTTCTTATATCGGTAAGGGGTGGAACCACCTCACGACCTCACCTGGTGGCACAACCCCCATGTGAAGTTGCCGACCCAGCATGCATCGGTCCGGTCCGGTCCGTTTTTTTTTTATAAATGTAATTTTTGCTGCGGCATGTTCTATGCATGCTACAGATGTGCCACTTTACGAGCAGACTAAGGGGACCCCCAAGCACTATATTTATAGGAATTTTTTGTTTTTATTGTTGCACTTTAAGCATCATTAAAATCAATGCTCCTGAAAAAACAATTGTTTTAAAAAAAAATGTTTGCATTGATTCATGTCTCCCAGGGCAGTACCCGGGTCCCCATACCCCTTTTATGGCCAATTACTTGCATATAAGCTTTCAAAATGGGCACTTTTGATTTTTCCTGTTTGACCCCATAGACTTCAATAAAAAAAAAAAGCAACAAAAAAAAACAAACAAATAACAATAAAGAGAAAAAAAATTCAGACTTGATAGAGCACTTGTTCTTGGTCTGCCTTTTCTTTTTCTTATGTTTCTTCTATGTTCTCCATATACTTATACATTAAATGTTGTATGCCCCCCTCCCCCGTCCCCTCCAATACACGCAGTGTATCTATATCTGTATACATGAGACATTCCGTTCTCTTTTTTGTATCACCTGGGGTCATCCTGTTGCTATTCTGGGACTGGAAAGTGTCATATTTGTTACTCATTAATATGTTTTAATTTTTATTTTTTCCCCTGATAAATCCTTATCGGTGACACACCTACACAAAACGTGACTTAAAAGAGCACTCCAAGGACGTGTTAAAACATCTCACTATAGATATTTATAATACACATTCTTTTCTCATATTACATTTTCATACCTCCCAACATTTTTAGATGGGAATGAGGGACACCTGCTAGCAAATGTATGTAGGACACGCCCCCTGCCACACCCTCTTAAAGGAGAATTACCCCAAAAAAAGGTTCATTTAATCCACAAGTGCTTTTTTTTACCACTATTATTCCTTTATATTGGCTTTTAAAATGTACAAATGCAGCCATTTAGAAATCAGATGAAAGGTTTAGCTCTGAGAAAAACTTTTTGAAAGATAAAAAGTGCATTTTATATACAACTATATAGATCAGACCAAAATGAGGGACAAATGAGGAGGAATGAGGGACAGAGGGACATTGCTCCAAATCAGGGACAGTCCCTCGAAATCAAGGACAGTTGGGAGGTATGCATTTTCACTGGGCCCTGCACACGGGTTGAACCTTCAAATCAGGCTGACAGCTGGTGGTACCTGCTGCACTGGCTGCTGAAGTCAAAGATGAGGAAGAGAGCAGAGGTGACCGGTGGGAATTTATTTGCAGTCTCTAGGGATGTTTGACATGCAATAGCACTGGTAGTCTCATATTTCAGATGGTCTGGAGGGAAATGGAAGTGTAGGTCATCCTACATCCTGGGGTTATGTCATGTGATCAGTTAGACAACATGCTGATTTAAAGCAGGTCCTCTTACACATTAGTCGGCACAATTTGTAGAATTTAATGGTCAAAGTCAGATGGACATGTATACCCAGAAAAGGCCTGAAGTTGCACTCAAACAAACCCCCCCCCCCCCTCACTCACTCACTCACACTGCCACCACATCCAACCCCCCTCGCGCGGGAGATGGACATCTCCTTACCTTAGGAGATGACGAGGGGTAGGGCTGCTGCTCCTCGCTCCAGCCAAGGGAAAAGCCGGGGCTTCTCCTCCCGGGCCGAACAGTAGTGGGTCCTGAGACCTGATTAGCCAGGAGTCCAAAGACTCCCGGCCAATCGGGTCTCAGGACCCGCTTCCTGATTGGCTAGGAGTAGAAGCAGGAAGACAATAGTGAATATTAATTCGCTATTGTCACACAACCGGGTGGGCTCAGGGCGCATTGCTCTGCGCCCCAAGCCCACCATTTTTTGAAGCCAATTAGAGTCTCAGGCTCTAATCATGTGCTTCCAAAAACAAAAAAAACCCCATTGAAATCCATGCCTCCGGTGCCCCGTCTGGAGATTAAGGGCTGGGTGCATGGATTAGGGGGGGCCGCCACTGGCTCTGAGAGCTGATTGGAGGGAAGGGAGACATCCTCCTTCACGCAGCACACAGGAACAGAGCTGAGGCTGTCACTCAGCTGGAGCTCCCTCCCCTGTCACCATTTTTAGCTTGGTGTCAGGAAAACTCGTCAGAAGTGATTCATGCTGGTAGCAGAGAAAGGAGGCAGCAGACAGAAATGGCACTTAGTGCTCTGGACTGAGACAAGTACACACTATAGAGGGATATACTTTGTTCATATTTCATGTCTGAGGTTTACAACCACTTTAAGGACACCTTACTGACTTGTACCAACTAATTGGTGTAAAGCAAATGTGGTACCAATATTAAAAAAAATAAAAAGAGGTGTAAGATGTGTACCAGGTATATTCAGAGCTGTCAGTCTGACATCATTAGAATGTAAATTTTAGAGGGAATGGTAAGAGACTAAGAATGTGCCTGCAAGAAGGGTATTATAAGTAACAACCAACATGTATTTATGGAAAGACCATGTTTGTCAGACCAACCTATTAACCTTCTATGAGGACGTGAGTAGTAATGTAGATGGTGGAAAGCCAGTGGGGAGACATGAAATGGACAGTTCATGCAAGAAAACCCAAAGACATCTTACAACGGAAGGAGTTTTGTATGGAGAAGTGGTCAAAAATGTTACTGATGTTCGATGTCAGGGACTGGTGGCCATGTATGCAAAATGTTTGCCAAAAGGTGCAATCCCGGATTTTGATGGCACGGGTGTACTTACTTTTGTCCACACCATGACCTTTCATGATATTTTTGTTAAATACATTTTCCTTCTGTTCTTATTCAAGTATACGATCTTTATCTGTAGCCTCTGTTAGAAAGAAAATCCAATGTTTGCCTGTTCAAGTATCCGTTTTGGGAGGGAGGGAAGGGGGGCTGTGATTGGGTACTTTTCACATGACTGTATACACATATACATACATCCACTATATTGTCAAAAGTATTGGGACGCCTGCCTTTACAGGCACGTGAACATTAATGGCATCCCAGTCTTAGTCCGTAGGGTTCAATATTGAGTTGGCCCACCCTTTGCAGCTATAACAGCTTCAACTCTTCTGGGAAGGCCGTCCACAAGGTTTAGGAGTGTGTCTATGGCAGGGGTCTCAAACTGGCGGTCCTCCAGCTGTTGCAAAACTACAAGTCCCATCATGCCTCTGCCTGTGGGAGTCATGCTTGTAACTGTCAGCCTTGCAATGCCTCATGGGACTTGTAGTTTTGCAACAGCTGGAGGGCCACCAGTTTCAGACCCCTGGTCTATGGGAATGTTTGACCATTCTTCCAGAAGCCCATTTGTGAGGTCAGGCACTGATGTTGGACGAGAAGGCCTGGCTCGCAGGCTCCGCTCAGGTGAAGGTGTTCAATCAGGTTGAGGTCAGGGACTCTGCAGGCCAAGTCAAGTTCCCCCACTCCAAACTCGCTCATCCATGTCTTTATGGACCTTGCTTTGTGCACTGGTGGGCAGTCATGTTGGAACAGGAAGGGGCCATCCCCAAACTGTTCCCACAAAGCTGGGGGCGTGAAATTGTCAAAAATGTCTTGGTATGGAACTAAGGGGCCAAGCCCAACCCCTGAAAAACAACCCCCACACCATAATCCCCCCTCCACCAAACGTTACACATGGCACAATGCAGTCAGGCAAGTACCCTTCTCCTGGCAACCGCCAAACCCAGACATGTCCGTCGGTTCACCAGACAGAGAAGTGTAATTCATTACTCCAGAGAACACGTCCCCACCGCTCTAGAGTCCAGTGGCGGCGTTCTTTACACCTCTGCATCCGACGCTTTGCATTGCACTTGGTGATGTAAGGCTTGGATGCAGCTGCTCGGCCACGGAAACCCATTCCATGAAGATCTCTACGCACTGTTGTTGTGCTGATCTGAAGGCCACATCCGATTTGGGGGTCTGTAGCTGTTGACTCTACAGACAGTTGGCGACTTCTGCGCACTTCAGCATGCGCTGACCCCGCTCTGTCATTTTACGTGGCCTACCACTTCGTGGATAAGTTGCTGCTGTTCTCAGTTGCTTCCACTTTGTTATATAATACCACTAACAGTTGACCGTGGAAGATTTAGTAGCAAGGAAATTTCACGCATAGACTTACTGCACAGGTGGCCACCTATCACGGTATCAACGCTTGAATTCACTGAGCTCCTGAGAGCGACCCACAAATGTTTGCAGAAGCCGTCTGGATGCCGAGGTGCGCGATTTTATACCCCTGTGGCCACGGAGGTGATTGGAACACCTGAATCCAATGATTTGGAGGGTTGTCCCAATACTTTTGGCAATATAGTATATATCCATCCATGTGTGCACCTATTTGTGGCTCTGGTTGATGTGATGACTTAATATATGTGTGAATGGAGTGTGAATCCCCCAAGGTGACACGCAGAGAATGGGGTGTGACTGGGGTGTGTCACACATGACAATCAAGGGGGGGGGGGGGGGGGGCGTCTGTCCCATTCATAGAGGCGGCTTGGAGCAGATCGGTTCTGGCAGGTTGGATCTTGTTCCTATGATGAAGCCGCGTTGCCGGGCCGGCTCTCTGTACAGCATGTGAGACGTGTGATCATTGCATGCAGTTCATGTGATACGTGATCTAGCTGACACCGGAGGAGCCCGGCCCATCCCCATCCACGTGTATCCCCATCCATCACACACAGGGCCGGATCAGGAGCATCATGGGCACCGTGCTGAAGATTTTGGAGGGACGTTTTTATGGTTAATAAATAAAATGAAATAGAAACATTTTTTTTATTAAAACAAATTAAGTATTTTAAACAAACCACTCAGTCACACTGTATGCTCAAGAGAACCTGTGTTAATTTTTTTTTTAAACTTTTTTACATTTGTCATTTTTTTTTTTTTTATATATTTGTTGCAATTTTTTCTATTCCTACAATAAATGTACAGGAATGTATTTTTTTGCCAAAATGTTTTTCTTTTTTTTTTACAATGTAACTTTTTATTATGTTTTTCACAATGCTTTTGGGGGGGGGGGGGGGCAGTAGATGGTGTCAGTAGGGCAATGGATGGAGTTGGTAGAGCAGTTTTATTATTTTTTTAAAATAATTTTTTTACAATTTAATTTCTTATTTCTTTTTCAAAATGCTTTTGTGTGTGTGTGTGTGGGGGGGGGGGGGGGGGGGGGTGGAGCAGTTTGGCAGTGGATGGCGTCCATAGGCAGTGCCGGAATGGTCAGACCGATCCTGCTGGGCCTATATTAAGGTAGGGGCCTGGAGCCGCAGCTCCAATAGCCCCTACATTAATCTGGCCCTGATCACACACAGCTTACAGTCTACATTGGGGGTCTCCAAACCAGTCCACTGCAAGATTTTCACTGGCGCTCTGATGGAGACCCTTGTGTCTGATGGGAACTCTGATGTAATGGAGACTCTGTTGGGGACTCTGATGTAAGGGGGACTCTGATGTACAGGGGACTCTGTTGGGGACTCTGATGTAAGGGGGGCTCTGGGCTCCAGTTTATTTGGAATATTTATATGTTTTCCTAAATCATGCTAATTGTCGAAAAACTCTTAGTAAAATGCTGTATATTAATTGGTTTAACCCTTTTGCTGCCAGAACCATTTTTGCATTTTTTTAACTAGAGTTAATTTTAGGGCACACAAACGCAGTAAATGACCCGTTTATAATGGAGCGTCTCCTTTCCAGCTGCGGATTGGTGACACCACAGGACCGGCGGCTCAGACACAGAGGGGCCCCCATACTGGGTTGTTGGTAAATATTCCTGTGGATCTTATACGGCAATACCTGAATTAGGGGCGTTGAGCACCGTGTGTACCAGGCTCCTCCCATTAAATGAATACAATTGCATCTACTGTACATTACACTTACAGGTTGGAGTATTATACTACCAGTGTCCATCCCAGTGGCGGCTGGTGTTCAGTATTCAATCTCTGTACTGGCTATTTGCTCCTGTGATGTGTGTCATATATTTTATTGGGATCATTCAATAAAAAGGACTTTCAGTATGTCTGTGTGCAGCCACTTTCTTTTACATTTTTCTCTCTATCTCTTGCCTGAACAATGTTTATAAACAATGTTACTTTGTATCTCTCTAGCTCCCGTGTGAACAATGTTTATAAACAATCTTACTCTGTATCAATGCCCAAACAATAATTATAAACAAATGTTACTTTGTATCTTTCTATATCTTGCCTAAACAATGTTTTTAAACAATATTACTTTGTGTCTCTCTATATCTTGCATAAGCAATGTTACTTTGTATCTCTTAATATCCAGTCTGAACAATGTGTATAAACAATATTACTTTGTATCTCTCTATCTCCCGTCTGATCAGTGTTTAAAAAAAATATTACTTTGTATTTCTCTATCTTCTGTCTGAACAATGTTTGTGAACAATATTACTTTGTATCTCTTGCCTGAACAATGTTTATAAGCAATGTTACTTTGTATCCCTCTAACTCCTGTCTGAACAATGTTTAAAAACAATATTACTTTGTATCTCTTGCCTGAACAGTGTTTATAAACAACATTACTTTGTATCTCTCTATATCTTGCATAAACAATGTCTATAAACAATGTTACTTTGTCTCTCTCTATCTCTTGCCTGAACAATGTTTATAAACAATATTACTTTGTATCTCTTGTCTGAACAATGTTTATAAGAAATGTTACTTTGTATCTCTCTAACTCCTGTCTGAACAATGTTTAAAAACAATATTACTTTGTATCTCTTGCCTGAACAGTGTTTATAAACAACATTACTTTGTATCTCTCTATATCTTGCATAAACAATGTCTATAAACAATGTTACTTTGTCTCTCTCTATCTCTTGCCTGAACAATGTTTATAAACAATATTACTTTGTATCTCTTGTCTGAACAATGTTTATAAGAAATGTTACTTTGTATCTCTCTAACTCCTGTCTGAACAATGTTTATAAACAATGTTACTTAGTCTTTCTCTATCTCTTGCCTGAACAATATTTATAAATGATATTACTTTTAATCTCTTGCCTGAACAGTGTTTATAAACAATATTACTTTGTATCTCTCTATATGTTGCATAAACAAAGTTTATAAACAATGTTACTTTGCATATCTCTCTATCTCTTGCTTGAACAATGTTTATAAACAATATTACTTTGTATCTCTTGCCTGAACAGTGTTCATAAAGAATATTACTTTGTATGTCCTGTCTGAACAATGTTTATAAACATTATTACTTTCTATCTCTTGCCTGAACAATGTTTATAAACAATATTACTTTGTATGTCTTGCCTGAACAATGTTTATAAAGAATATTACTTTGTATCTCTTGCCTAAACAATGTTTATAAACAATATTACTTTGTATGTCTTGCCTGAACAATGTTTATAAACAATATTTCTTTGTATCTCTTGCCTGAACAATGTTACCTGCTCCCACTTCCTCAGTCCTCTCCTAGGTGAGGATAACTTCCCATCACCTCTGACGTCAGCATAGGGTGGCTACCTGTCCGGGATTCACCCGGACAATCCAGGTTTTGAATAATGTGTCCGGGTTTCACTCCTCCTGAAACCCGGACACATGATTTAGACAGGTAAGTGGTTCAGTACAGGTCCTGACAGGAGGGTGAGGGGGGCACTATGTGCGCCGCATTACTATTCTCTTTGGAGAGCCCAAAGGTGTCCCAGTCTGTTACAATCCTACAGTGTATACTAGAATTTTTTTTTTTTCGCTGTGCGCTGCAAAAGTGTTCAGGTTTGTCTAGAAGAGAAAGTGTCACCTCTACGTCAGCAGCCCCCTGGGATGTCCCCGGAAAGGCTGTAGATTTCTCTCATGAGCAGTTAGGACCCAGAGGTAAGACATCAGGAGGTCACAGCCAGCTCCCAAATCCAAGATGGCGGCGCTGGGGATCCGCAGGGGTGAAAATCATCGGCTGCGGGGAAGAGAAGACAGCACCGGACACCATAGATTGGTAATTACCTGCATTTAACTGTACTGCCTGAAGGGGGAGCCGAAAAATTATTTTCTTTATTAGCTGACATAAAGTGAATCTAACAGCAAGTACAGAGCCCTTGGCCACGCAGCCGTTCACAGATTGGATAATGGAACGTCTCTGCCAAGTCTGCCTTTATGAGTTGTCCTTTTAATAACCAGAACTGGTCATTTTCCACTGCGGATTACTCAGCAACAGCAGCTTGAAAAAAGTTTAGTATGATAAAACTGTAATGTCGGTGGGATATCTGTGGTTGGAAAACATAAGATGTCAGCTGGTCCTGAGCACTCGGGGGGTCAGGGAGTGTGGAAAGCGTACAGGAAACAACCCCAGCCAATCACAAGCTCCCAGTGGATGTCTCATTCAGGTCACGGCAGCCGTCTCTCAGTCCTGGCGACGATCAGCGTCTGACAACCCCAGAGATGTTGTGACTCACCCGCTTGTCAGCCTGTGATTGGCCATGAGATCACTTTCTCCGGTCTCACCTCTGGCAGAGTTCTCGTGTTACCGATTTGTTGAATCACCGCGCGTGTGAGCTTGGTGAAACGTGCCGAGTCCACCTATTTCATCACACCGTTCCCGTACGTGTGAGATCGAGGATTTCCAGAGAAGTCAGATTCATCCATCACCTCTCCATCACCAAGTGGACCTGTCAGTGGATGTATATTCCATGGTGACTCCATCACTGAGACACATCCGAGTATTCATCCCCTCTCACAGAGATCACAGGACTCCCCCTTACTAAAATATTGCCGGGTCTGGGATGGATTTTAAGGGGAACCCCACCAGGGGCAGATCCAGAGTCTAGTCTTGGGAGGGGCACTGCCAGAAAATGAGGTTTTTCAGGGGCAATTTGTCGGGGCAATGGCTTTTGTTGGCACTTCAATCATCACGACACCATGGTTGGTACGGTGTCACGATGATTGAAGAGCATTATTTCTATCATTACATTTAAATAAAAAAATGAATTAGTTAAACTCACTGATGCAGAATCAGTGTCCTGAGCGTGTCACTTGCTGCCATCGCCTGCCACCAGATTCAGCTGGTCACTAGCCACATCACCTGCCACCAGATGCAGATTGTCACTTGCCATCCGTTGCCTGCCACCGGATGCGGATTGTCACTTGCCACCATTGCCTGCCACAGGACGCAGCTTGTCACTTGCCATGTTACTTGCCACAGGCTGCAGATTGTCACTTGCCACATCGCCTGCCACCAGATGCAGCTTGTCACTTGCCACATCGTCTGCCACCAGACGCAGCTTGTCATTTGCCATCCGTTGCCCGCCACCAGATGCAGCTTGTCACTTGCCACATCGCCTGCCACCAGATGCAGCTTGTCACTTGCCATGTTACTTGCCACAGGATGCGGTTTGTCACTTGCCACATCGCCTGCCACCAGACACAGCTTGTCACTTATAATATATAATAAAAAATACCGCGCTGGAGCAATATAATAAAGCAGCAGTGAACAGTGTGACAACACAAAATAACAATAATAAAAATAAACTGCGCTAAGTGTCCTTTAGTGAATATTGACATAAGTATGAAGTATAAATGGTATAGTCCAAATATCGCTTAGAGTAAGAAAAAGGCACCCCAGATCTTCCAAATGGTACAACATGCATAGGAATGATTAATAATCCAAAAGATCACGACCATGAATTGCCCTTACCAGAGCGCAAAATGTATTAAGCAGACAGCTTAAACCCAGCCGGGGCTTTTAGGGATAAGGACCGATCAGATCTGTCAGAGTTCAGGCGTAGTTCCCTCAGTTCATCACCGAAAGAAAAACAAAAATGCTTGCCATAGTATAATATTGTTTTGCAACCAAGTTAAGCATGCACCTGAAACCAACACCCTATTGTGCATATGGGATAAGGTGATAACCCACCACCACAGCTGTAGATTGGGCTTACCAACTCTCAGGCTTTAGTATTCATTGAGCTCTATATCACTGGGAGATTGGTGGCTGTGTTAGGAAATAGTATGCGACCCAAAAATGAGATAAATAGACCATAGTGTAATACGTTCAGATAACCCAGAAATGGTGGACCTCCTTCTTACAGAAGGTCAGGAGCACATTTAACCCCACAGGGATGATGTTAACCTCCAGAAGGGCTTGAGCGATCCTCAATCCGGGCACATGGAGCTCCTGTCCAGCAGTGAGGTCTGTCTCCATGTGTTCATCTCTAGAGCTTGTCACTTGCCACGTCGCCTGCCACCAGACACAGCTTGTCACTTGCCACATCGCCTGCCACCAGATGCAGCTTGTCACTTGCCACATCGCCTGCCACCAGATGCAGCTTGTCACTTGCCACATCGCCTGCCACCAGATGCAGCTTGTCACTTGCCACATCGCCTGCCACCAGATGCAGCTTGTCACTTGCCACATCGCCTGCCACCAGATGCAGCTTGTCACTTGCCACATCGCCTGCCACCAGACGCAGCTTGTCATTTGCCATCCGTCGCCTGCCACCAGACGCAGCTTGTCATTTGCCATCCGTCGCCTGCCACCAGGTGCAGCTTGTCACTTGCCATGTTACTTGCCACAGGATGCAGTTTGTCACTTGCCACAATGCCTGCCACCAGGCACAGCTTGTCACTTGCTACGTCGCCTGCCACCATATGCAGCTTGTCACTTGCCACATTAATTTTCAGCAAATGCAGCTTGTCACTTGCCACTTCGCCTACCACCAGATGCAGCTTGTTACTTGCCGCGTCACCTGCCACCAGATGCAGGACCTCACTTACCACCAGATGCAGCTTGTTACTTGCCACGTCACCTGCCACCAGACACAGCTTTCCACTTGCCACATCGCCTGCCATCATATGCAGATTGTCACTTGCCACGTTAATTGCCACCAGATGCGGATTGTCACTTGCCACATCACTTGCCACCAGATGCAGCTTGTCACTTGCCATGTTAATTGCCACGGGATGCGGACTGTCACTTGCTACATTACTTGCCACCAGATGCAGCTTGTCACTATCCTGCAACAACAGTGACAGCAGAGAAACCGGCTTCTCTCCCCAGCTTTTCAGCTCATGTGAGGGCGGGCAGTGAGAGATGATGTAATCTCTCTGCTGCCCGCAGATGCACAGTAAGGGCGGAACTGCGGTGATACAGGGTGGGTGGTGAGAGATGATGTCATCTCTGTGCTCGCTTGCCCGCCCGCTCACTGTACTGCCTTCCCGTTCACCCACTGGCCTGCTTACTGGCATGACTGCCCGCCTGCTCTGCTCACCCACTGGCGCACTTACTGGCTAACCTGCCGGCCACCCGGCCTGCTCACTATTTTCTCAGGGGGGGAGCAATTGCTCCATTGCCCCCTCCTGTATCCGCCCCTGAACCCCACGCCAAGATAAAAAAAGAAAACGGCGTAGGGCCCCCCAAAATCTATGCCTGACCCCTATCCGAGCATGCAGCCTGGCAGACCAGGAAAGGGGAGGGGGGGGGGGATGAGCGAGAGCCTCCCCTCTCCTGTACTATACCAGACCACATGCCCTCAACATGGTAGAGTCATTCACATAGGGTGGGGCCAGAATCTGGGTGCCCCCATCTTAATGGGAGCTTCCAGTGTCCAATAAACTACCTGCCCACAAACCCTCACAACCACAGCCCAGGGTTGTGGGGGTCTGTGGGCAGGGAGTTTATTGGAATCTGGAAGCCCTCATTAAGATGGGGGCCCCCAGATCCTGGCCCCACCCTATGTGAGTGAGTATGGGGTACATAGTACCCAAACCCATTCACCAAAAAAGTGTCAAAAAGTAATAGAAAACACAGACAGCTTTTGACAAATCCTTTATTAAAAAATGAAAAAAAAAAGTGTCCCCCGATGTAACTCCATCGTCAATCACGATGCTGCCGCCACAGCCGGGCCCAAAAAAGTAAAAAAATCACTGTGCCGTTCAGTAAGACATACCGCCGAATGCCTGGCTTGCCATTTGTCAGTTCTTATATAGGTAGGAGGCGAAGCCAGCTGGCTACGTCACCTGGTGGCTCCGCCCCCCTTGTGACGTCATGGACCAGTGCTTGCTGAGTCGGGGATGCCACAAGGGGGCGGTGCCTCCAGGTGATGTCACCAGATGACCCCGACCTTACCTATAGGAGAACTGTCAAGCAGCAAGCCAGGGATTCGGTAGTATGCCTTACTGGATGGCAGAGCAATTTTTTTTCCTGATGGATCTATATCGGGGGACACTGTTTTTTTTATTTTTTTAATAAAGGAATTGTCAAAAACTGTGTTTTTATTAATTTTTGACACTTTTTAGGTGAATGGGTGGGGGGTACTATATACCCCATACTCATTCATATAAGGGGGGAGGGGGCTGGGATCTGGGGGCCCCCTTCTTGTTGCACTTTAAGCATCATTAAAATCACTGATCCTGTAAAAATGTACTTTTTAAAAACATTTTTTTTTTCATTGATACATGTCCCCCAGGGCAGTACCCGCGGACCCCCATACCCTTTTTATGGCCAAAACTTGCATATAAGCCTTCAAAATGGGGACTTTTGATTTTTCAAGTTCGGGTCCCATAGACTTTGGGTCAGAACTTTTTCTCTGGGAGTTCTGCAGCGAACTGTACAGGGGGGTGTTCGGCCCATCCCTATTCTCTATACAATGCAGGCAGATTATAGCTATTGGGAGGGTCTGTACGGGTTCTGTACATAACTTCCAGAAAACAGCACTTTAGCACCCGCCTCAGCACTCCTTGTAAGGGCCCCCAGTCCTGATGCAAGCGGTGGGCTAGCTTTTGGGAGGAGCTAGGCAAATATCAAATGCCTTGATATAGGTGGATATCAGTATAGAGTGGGCATTCCTAGGCAGGCTGTACTTGCATGCAGACCACCCTAGGTATCGCCCACATGTGATGTTGAGCCTCCATGATTGAAAGAACCTACATCCAATGAATGAAAGGGGCAGGCCAGAGACAGGCTGGGGAGCCAATGGCTAGATGATGTTGAATGTCCTCCAGCCAGGAAATGAGACAGGCTCTATGTGACTTGCTGCAGGTCCCAATGCACATTGTAAGAAGCTTGCAGTGAAATCAGAGTAAGCAGTTTCAGCATGGCCGGATGCTAGGGGTGCTGGGGAGGACCCCCCCATTTTAGTTGTGCCCCCCCCCAAAGCCCCCACCTCCCCTGATGCTGTGCCGGCTGTCTCTCATTCCTGCATGGTACACAGCCTGAGCACAGACAGCAAGATCTGCTCCTCCCCTCACAGCGCACACTGTAGCTAAAATCTGATTCCCTTACACACAGCTCCAATCTGCACAATGTATAGCTGGTTACTGAGCTGCCATTCCAACCAGCATTCCTCCCAACATTTTGAGATGGGAATGAGGAACACCTACTAGCAAACATATGTAGGCATAGGACACGCCCCCTGCCACACCCCCTTAAAGGAGAATTAACCCAAAAAATGTTTATTAAATCCACAAGGGCTTTTTTTACCACTACTATTCCTTTATATTGGCTTGTAAAATGTACAAATGCAGCAATTTAGAATTTGGATGAAAGGTTTAGCACTGGGAAACACGTTTTGAAAGATAAAAAGTGCATTTTATATACTTATAGATAGATCAGACCAAAATGAGGGACAAATGAGGAGGAAAGAGGGACAGAGGGACATTGTTCCAAATCAGGGACAGTCCCTCGAAATCAGGGTAAGTTGGGAGCTATGCAACCAGTAAATTTCACAGGTGAAACCTGCAACACAGTATCCAGTATCCATTGTGCAGATCGGAGCTGTGTGTAAGGGAATCAGATTTAGCTAGAGTGTGTGCTGTGTGGGGAGGAGGAGATCTTGCTACCTGTGCTCAGGCTGTGTACCATGCAGGGATGGGAGAAAGAGCTCTGCCTGCTGCCCTGCCAGCATTGATCCCTGTCCACCCTCCTGCTAGCGGTGATCACTGTCCACGCTCCTGCCAGAGGTGATCCCTGTCCACCCTCCTGCCAGCGGGGATCCCTGTTCTCTCTCCTACCAGCAGTGGCCCCTGTCCTCCGTCCTGCCAATGGTGACTCATGTCCTTTGCTCAGTGGACCCCTATACTTGTCTCTGCTGACCCCCAGTACACTGCCTTACTGATTCCTGTACACTCCCCTGCTAACCTCCCATACTCTGCCCTGCTGACCCCTGTCCTCCGCCCTGATGACACCCTCTACACTATCCTACAAACTAATAGCCTCTGTACACTGCCCTACAAACTGTTGACCATTGCTAACCCCCTGTACACTGCCCTGCTCCTATCCTCTCCCCCCCCTCTAAAAAATGTTGCTGCACTCCCACATCAGACAATCTACATCCAACCCTGAGTTTCAAACCAGGAGAGGAGCCTGCACAACTGTACAAGACTGAAGGGAAGGCTGGAGGTCAGCTTGAAGGGAAGAATGCAGGCGATGAAGCTTTCTTTCATTGATGAATATGGAGAAGGTCCTGCAGTTCACAGGTCTGGGCTGTCGTCGAGGATGACCTTCAACCCCCCCCCCCTCATTCTGCACATGTGCAGACGGCAAGACTTTGGGTCCCGGCTAAGCCCTGCAGCACATTTGCTCACACATGGGACTTCCTATGCATGCGCAAAGACTGAGCTGGCATGGAAATCCCAACATTCGGCATGTCTTTGCACATGTGAGGGACTTTACTCAAATGCAAGACCGGCCAGAGCCCTTTGGCACATCTGCACATGTGCCAGACTAAAAAAGATGTGTCACACACCTATCTGGGGGCCGAAGCCATGAAAGGGCTTCCCTTGCGGCTGAGTGCGGAGTACCCCTGAATGTGGAGACAGAGAGTGCTGCACCTGAAGAAGCATGGGTTACCAGCTGTGTATTTGCCTGATGATCAGAGCAATGGAGGCACCAGATGGAAACTTGGCCATGCAGGGATGACAGCAAGCAGGTGACACTCTAGGTGTGCAGGTGGATCTTGACATATGAGTGGAGCAGGAGCCAGGAGCCTGAACCAGGATCACACACAGGAGGTCAGTCTGGAGCAAGAACAGGAGCGTAGTCAAGATCAAGCTGGGGTCATGCACAGGAGAGCAGGCAGCAGCAAAGTCCGTGTGAACAAGACAAGACAGGTTCATCGGCAAGCCAGGTGAGCAACGGGAAATCCAAAATACAGCAACACAGGAGCAGAGGATGCAGAAAGCTTGATCATCCAGCAACTTGTGGACCAGACTGCTGTCTACTGGGCGCCAGAATCTACCACCCTTTGCGCCCACGCACACAATGTCTGCGTGCATTTCCGTGCAGATTAGCGCGACCAAGTTGAGATATGGCAGATATGCCAGTTCTGCTGTGATTGATCCTCTGACAAGATGGCGGCACTGGAGGGAGGGTGGGGCCACAGCTAAAGAGGGCTGAAGATCTTTTTCAAACACCAAATTTCAATGGCCATAATATAAAAGAATGTTCATATGGAAATTCTGAAAAAAATTGTTTAGCAGAACGTTCTTCCTTTCCATAATTGTGTTAACTAATTTCAGTCAAAAGCCCTAGAGCTTCAAGGAAAATATCTAGAACGGAAAACACCCCTCCAGATGGATCGAAATGATGCCCCTGGATTCTGCAGGTGCTTATGCGTTTTCGAGGTTACCCCTTCTATGTAAAGTTCTTAAGGGTTCCCCAGTCAGAGGTGGGCAGCAAGTCCAAGTAGACGCTAGAAAACCTTGACCAGGGTTGTGTGCTGGAGATGCATGGAGCTAACGACTGGTGCCATACCTTAGTGCAGGTGTTTTTTCTCCATGGAATATGTGTACCTACATTGATCCACGCTGCACCAATGTAACTTGGCAAATAAGACATACCCAGAACTTAGGCCCCGTTCACACCTGAGCGTTTTGTAGCTTGAAGCCTGAAGCTACAATGTGCTGGAGGGGAAAAAAATCAATTATTCTCTATGGAGATGGTTGACATCTCCACTCCGAAACGCCTGAAGCTAGGAGCTTCAAAACGCCTGAAGCTCAAACAAGTTCTGGAACTTTTTTTTTTTAGGCAGATTTGGGCGTTTTTCTGCTTTTTACATTGGTGACCTTTTGACCAGTACAAAATCGTGGCAAAAACGCATCAAAACCGTGGTAAAATTGCGCGACTTTCTGCCTGAAAACGCTACAAATAGGTGTGAATGGGGCCTTAGCTTTAAGGATAATTTCCTTTACTGAAGGCTTTCCACAGGGCAGGTGATAACCATGGAGGACACAAGTTGAAGGCATCAGCAGCACCATGTGATCTAGTGGTTCCTAAACCAAGTGGTGGCCTCGCGTAGCCCAGTAAGGGCAGAGAACATGCAATGGGGCTGTTTTCGTGTTTTTTTTCCCATCCCTGTATAAAGCCTCAGGTGATCTCAACTGTCAGCGTGTTTCGTCATCTTTGGTACATTGTAGATAATAATTAACGCTGACCTTATGCGCGGTCGGTTGGACATCGGAAAAAGTCGCTAATATTGGGTCCAGTAAGCCCATTAATGTCTCCGGCTCTCCGCTCTGCAAACAACCCCTCGGCAATCATCCGGGAACAGATGTTCCTTTAGCTACAAACCATCATTCGTGCGCTCGCGGTGTGATCAGCTGAGACTGTTATCTGTTTGAAAAAACAAAATCAGCTCAAGTTCTGATGAAATTTCAATGGAACATTCTCCTCTTTAAAGGCCAAAGTGATAAAATGTTACCACAAAAGGTTCACGTGTCAATTTCCGGATCTTAGGGGCGGAACTTCGTGATCGGACCTGTAATTAGATAATGAGGCCATTCCATTTAACAAAGCTGCATTATGATCACCCAGTTAAAGCTGAAGGCCAGGTAGACATAAAGCCGGCCATAGATGATACCATTTTCTTCTCCTGGAACCACGGTCAGTGTTGATGGAGGAATCCCTCCCGAGGAGATCTTGTGTTCAGACATGTGCCGGATGAAAAAATCTGTTTTGTTTCAGATCAATTCATTAAGTTACTAATTTAGTTTCGTTACATTCGTAAAAAAAAAATCAATTTGTTTTGTTTTATTTAATTTATTCATTTTCGACCAGAATAAATCTTTTCCAATGGATACAAAGTATTCAAATCCAATTCAAATCGAATTTGAATAAAAAATATCGAATCAATCCAAATTCATTGTGAAGAATAGCTGGTTCCATTCAATTCAAAATTCAGATTTTCAGAGACGGTTATATTCTATTTTTCATTCGATTCTATTCTATTCTTTTATTTTCTATTCTGTTCTGTTTTACCTCTATTCTTTTCTATTCTTTATTAGATTAATCACAATTCTGCAGAGAAACCAATCAGCTTCTAACCTCAGCTTGTTTAATTAAGCTTTAGCTTTAAAACCTGGAAGCTGATTGGTTTCTCTGCAGAATTGTGACTCATTTTGCACCTCTCTAGCAAATAAACCTCTTTGTATGTCTCTATCTCCTGTCTGAACAATGTTTATAAACAATGTTGTTTGTTCTCTCTATTTCCTGTCAGAGAGTTACAAAGTATCATTGCTTATAAACATTGACCAGACAGGAAATAGAGAGAACAGAGCAACATTGTTTATAAACATTGTTCAGACAGAGAGATACAAATAGGTTTATTTACTAAAGCTAGAGAGGGGCAAAATGAGTCACAATTCTGCAGAGAAACCAATCAGCTTCTAGGTTTTATTGCTAAAGCTTAATTAAACAAGCTGAGGTTAGAAGCCGATTGGTTTCTCTGCAGAATTGTGACTCATTTTGCACCTCTCTAGCTTTAGTAAATAAACCTCTTTGTATCTCTCTATCTCCTGTCTGAACAGTGTTATAAACAAAGCTGCTTTGTTCTCTCTATTTCCTGCCTGGTCAATGTTTATAAACAATGTTACTTTATAACTCCCTATATCCTGTCTGTACACTGTTTATAAACAATGTTACTCTTGACATGGAAATTTATAGATAGGCAACTCCTATCCTCATATTGATTAGTGGTTCCAAATGAATAATAACTACTGCAGTAGGGAACAGACACAAAAGATACGCTCCGCATCTTTCCAAATAACTGTTCTGCTTTATTATGACGCAATTGAAGGTTTTTATACACATGATTACGTAGATATTGCATTAATGTTACAATTGTTCTTTTATAGTAGCAAGGGGCGTAACATAGGCAGGCTAATTCTAATCAGGACTTCGAAAGAATGCAAACATGTAATGAAAACATTATTAGTGCCGTGTGCACAGTGAGGGCAATGTGCAATACATACAAAATAGAATACAATTATATACAGAACTTACACATTTCCTTTACGATCTGCATCTTTATCTCTCCTGTCTGAACAATGTTTATAAACACTGTGTCAGATGGCCTGTTTTTGACAGCCGGGGATTCGCCAGTAAGTGTTGGCCTTGGGGGGGAGCAGCAGGGCAGAAGGAGGGGTAGTCCTGTGTACTTCAATTAAGTTTTTCTATCCTTAACAGGTCAATGGTGCATGAAGGTTTTTAATGTCTCCTGAGGGTTACGGAAACCTTTTTGGCCGGTTCTTGTGCCAAAAGACACAAACCCGAACTCTGCCAACAAAGCCATTGATCGTCATGTCATCTTCCACTCGCCGATCGCATGGCTTTATTAGAAAACAAAGCCGCATATTATTATTTTTTTTTAATTTGCACAGAGCAATCCACCTAGTGACATTTGAGGTTGATGTTGACTACATTTTGTTAAAGGCAAAATCAATTTTGGCGAAATCACACAATCCGACTTCTTCATATTCCTCCATCTTTCCACCTGTCTGTCCCTCCATCCCTCTGTCCGTGTATCCCTCCATGTCCCTCCATCCATCCCTCTGTCTGTGTATCCATCCATCCATCCATCCCTCTGTCCGTGTATCCCTCCATGTCCCTCCATCCATCCCTCTGTCCGTGTATCCCTCCATCCATCCCTCTGTCCGTGTATCCCTCCATGTCCCTCCATCCATCCCTCTGTCCGTGTATCCATCCATCCATCCCTCTGTCCGTGTATCCCTCCATGTCCCTCCATCCATCCCTCTGTCCGTGTATCCCTCCATCCCTCTGTCCGTGTATCCCTCCATCCATCCCTCTGTCCGTGTATCCCTCCATGTCCCTCCATCCATCCCTCTGTCCGTGTATCCCTCCATGTCCCTCCATCCATCCCTCTGTCCGTGTATCCCTCCATCCCTCTGTCCGTGTATCCCTCCATCCATCCCTCTGTCCGTGTATCCCTCCATGTCCCTCCATCCATCCCTCTGTCCGTGTATCCCTCCATCCCTCTGTCCGTGTATCCCTCCATGTCCCTCCATCCATCCCTCTGTCTGTGTATCCATCCATCCATCCCTCTGTCCGTGTATCCCTCCATGTCCCTCCATCCATCCCTCTGTCCGTGTATCCCTCCATCCCTCTGTCCGTGTATCCCTCCATCCATCCCTCTGTCCGTGTATCCCTCCATGTCCCTCCATCCATCCCTCTGTCTGTGTATCCATCCATCCATCCATCCCTCTGTCCGTGTATCCCTCCATGTCCCTCCATCCATCCCTCTGTCCGTGTATCCCTCCATCCCTCTGTCCGTGTATCCCTCCATGTCCCTCCATCCATCCCTCTGTCTGTGTATCCATCCATCCATCCCTCTGTCCGTGTATCCCTCCATGTCCCTCCATCCATCCCTCTGTCCGTGTATCCCTCCATCCCTCTGTCCGTGTATCCCTCCATCCATCCCTCTGTCCGTGTATCCCTCCATGTCCCTCCATCCATCCCTCTGTCCGTGTATCCCTCCATCCCTCTGTCCGTGTATCCCTCCATGTCCCTCCATCCAGCCCTCTGTCCGTGTATCCCTCCATGTCCCTCCATGCAGCAGGTTGGACCTCCTGTAGAACGCTGCCACCTGCTGGACAGATTCATACCAGGAATTGGGGCTGTCTGTGACGGCTTAATCTTGCTCAAATTTATCTTATGCCGCGTACACACGAGCGGACTTTACGGCGGACTTTGCCCGGCGGACTGGATTTCGTCGGACAATTCGATGTGTGTGGGCTCCAGCGGACTTTGTTTTCTCAAAAGTTGGACGGACTTAGATTTGAAACTTGTTTAAAATTTATCCGTTGAAATCGAGTCCGGTCGAAAAGTCCGCCGTCTGTATGCTAGTTCGACGGACTAAAAAGCCACGCTAGGGCAGCTATTGGCTACTGGCTATGAACTTCCTTGTTTTAGTCCGGTCGTACGTCATCACGTACGAATTCGACGGACTTTGGTGGATTGTATGTAGGCAAGTCCGTTCATTCAGAAAGTCCGTCGTAAAGTACGTCGAAAAATCCGCCGGGCAAAGTCCGCCGTAAAGTCCGCTCGTGTGTACGCGGCATTAGTTTGGGAAATAGAAATAGATTTTGGGATGAAAGGTCCAAATATTAGATGGGTGAGTCCAGCGGCCACACAGGTAAAGGTGAAGCTTCTGTGCACAACATCGATGGGTTTATTATCCTTCTACCAGCAAACCTTCTACTGTTCATGATGATGAGGACAAAGAAGAGGACAAAGCGGCAGTTGTGGGAACGATCATCAATTCCCGACTCGACTACGCAAATTCCCTCTACGTAGGTCTACCCCAATACCAGCTTGCGCGCTTGCAACTCATGCAGAACACGGCGGCAAGGCTGTTAACAGGGAAAAAGCCCTGGGAATCCATCTCCCCATCCCTAAAAAGCCTACATTGGCTAACGGTGAAGAATCGGATCACATTCAAGACCCTCTGCCTCACCCATAAATGCATACAAGGAAACGCTCCGCAATATCTCCGGGAAAAAATAAAACACTACACACCGAATCGCAGTCTTCGATCAGCTAACCAAAACCTCCTCCTCATTCCCAAATACCGCTACAAAGCAAAGGGAGAACGTAGATTTGCAGTCCAAGGACCTCGACTATGGAATGCTCTCCCAACCAACCTCCGCATGGAAGAAAACCACCAGGCCTTCAGAAAAAAACTAAAGACCTTCCTTTTCTAGAAGCTGGCTACAGAGAATACATCTAGCGCCTTGAGGCGATTCAGTTCGCAATTGCAGCGCTTTACAAATCATTCATTCATTCATGATGATAGGCCTGCTAATTGCTCTCTGTTAAGTTACTAATTTCTGTTAGAAAATTGATTTTGGACAACTGAGCGGACTTTACCGGTACCAGAAAGGAACATTATATGATTTTACAAAAAAATTTTTTATTTAATGTTACAAAGTAGATAAAAGTGTGTGCAGAAAAAAAACAAGAGAAAATAGAGCGCTCATTGGTATATACAGTGCGGACGGAAAGTATTCAGACCCTCTTAAATTTTTCACTCTTTGTTATATTGCAGCCATTTGCTAAAATCATTTATGTTCATTTTGTTTCCTCATTAATGTACACGCAGCACCCCATATTGTACACACAGCACCCCATATTGTACACACAGCACCCCATATTGTACACACAGCACCCCATATTGTACACACAGCACCCCATATTGTACACACAGCACCCCATATTGTACACACAGCACTCCATATTGTACACACAGCCCCCCATATTGTACACACAGCACCCCATATTGTACACACAGCCCCCCATATTGTACACACAGCCCCCCATATTGTACACACAGCACCCCATATTGTACACACAGCCCCCCATATTGTACACACAGTCCCCCATATTGTACACACAGCACCCCATATTGTACACACAGTCCCCCATATTGTACACACAGCACCCCATATTGTACACACAGCACCCCATATTGTACACACAGTCCCCCATATTGTACACACAGCCCCCCATATTATACACACAGCACCCCATATTGACAGAAAAACACAGAATTGTTGACATTTTTGCAGGTTTATTAAAAAAGAAAAACTGAAATATCACATGGTCCTAAGTATTCAGACCCTCTGCTCAGTATTTAGTAGAAGCCCCTTTTGATCTAATACAGCCATGAGTCTTTTTGGGAAAGATGCAACAAGTTTTTCACACCTGGATTTGGGGATCCTCTGCCATTCCTCCTTGCAGATCCTCTCCAGTTCTGTCAGGTTGGATGGTAAATGTTGGTGGACGGACATTTTTAGGTCTCTCCAGAGATGCTCAATTGGGTTTAAGTCAGGGCTGTGGCTGGGCCATTCAAGAACAGTCACGGGGTTGTTGTGAAGCCACTCCTTCGTTATTTTAGCTGTGTGCTTAGGGTCATTGTCTTGTTGGAAGGTAAACCTTCGGCCCAGTCTGAGGTCCTGAGCACTCTGGAGAAGGTTTTCGTCCAGGATATCCCTGTACTTGGCCGCATTCATCTTTCCCTCGATTGCAACCAGTCGTCCTGTCCTTGCAGCTGAAAAACACCCCCACAGCATGATGCTGCCACCACCATGCTTCACTGTTGGGACTGTATTGGACAGGTGATGAGCAGTGCCTGGTTTTCTCCACACATACCGCTTAGAATTAAGGCCAAAAAGTTCTATCTTGGTCTCATCAGACCAGAGAATCTTATTTCTCACCATCTTGGAGTCCTTCAGGTGTTTTGTAGCAAACTCCATGCGGCTTTCATGTGTCTTGCACTGAGGAGAGGCTTCCGTCGGGCCACTCTGCCATAAAGCCCCGACTAGTGGAGGGCTGCAGTGATGGTTGACTTTCTACAACTTTCTCCCATCTCCCGACTGCATCTCCAGGACTCAGCCACAGTGATCTTTGGGTTCTTCTTTACCTCTCTCACCAAGGCTCTTCTCCCCCGACAGCTCAGTTTGGCCGGACGGCCAGCTCTAGGAAGGGTTCTGGCCCGTCCCAAACATCTTCCATTTAAAGCGGGGGTCCACCTATCTATTGTTTTTGTTTTTTTTTAGTTCATTCACAAACTTTTCTTCTCAGCATTACATACTCACATATTGTGTGTAATATGTCCGCCTGTGTCAGATTTCGTCGGAAAGAATAACTTATATTATTCACTGCAGGCGGTTTCCATCTTCATTGTGGGCATTTGAAGCCCACAAGCATTTATTTCCTGGATGTGGTGAATGCTGTGCTCCCAGCATTCACCGCTTGTTCCCGCACATGCTCAGTGACATCCTGGGAAGCCTGAGACTAGCTCCCAGGAGTCTGGGAGAGTCTAGAAACACGCCTACTCCCACGGGAGGAGAACCAGAAAGTGCAAAGAAAAATAGAAAAATAAAAGGTAATTACAGCGATTTCAATTTTTTTAAACTGCATGTCAGCATCTAGGCAAGGAAGAGAATACATACAGATATTGTTCAAAATTTGGGTGGAACCCCGCTTTAAGGATTATGGAGGCCACTGTGCTCTTAGGAACCTTAAGTGCAGCAGACATTTTTTTGTAACCTCGGCCAGATCTGTGCCTTGCCACAATTCTGTCTCTGAGTTCTTCAGGCAGTTCCTTTGACCTCATGATTCTCATTTACTCTGACATGCACTGTGAGCTGTAAGGTCTTATATAGACAGGTGTGTGGCTTTCCTAATCAAGTCCAATCAGTATAATCAAACACAGCTGGACTCAAATGAAGGTGTAGAACCATCACAAGGATGACCAGAAGAAATGGACAGCACCTGAGTTAAATATATGAGTATCACAGCAAAGGGTCTGAATACTTAGGACCATGTGATATTTCAGTTTTTCTTTTTTAATAAATCTGCAAACATGTCAACAATTCTGTGTTTTTCTGTCAATATGGGGGGCTGTGTGTACAATATGGGGTGCTGTGTGTACAATATGGGGTGCTGTGTGTACAATATGGGGTGCTGTGTGTACAATACGGGGTGCTGTGTGTACAATATGGGGTGCTGTGTGTACAATATGGGGTGCTGTGTGTACAATATGGGGGGCTGTGTGTACAATATGGGGTGCTGTGTGTACAATATGGGGTGCTGTGTGTACAATATGGAGTGCTGTGTGTACAATATGGGGTGCTGTGTGTACAATATGGGGTGCTGTGTGTACAATATGGGGTGCTGTGTGTACATTAATGAGGGAAAAAATGAACTTAAATGATTTTAGCAAATGGCTGCAATATAACAAAGAGTGAAAAATGTAAGGGGGTCTGAATACTTTCTGTCCCCACTGTATATATGAAAATTTGTAGATTCCCTGTTACTACTGAGGTAGAAAAGATAAGTAATTAGTAAAACTAATTTTGTTTAGCTGCATTCATAACCAAATTAATTTAGTTTCATTTAGTTTATTCGTTTTCAACCGGATTCACATTTCTCCAATGGATTTGAGGTATTTGAATCTAATTCGAATCGAAAATATGGAATCAATTCAAACTCATTGTGAAGAATAGCTGGTTCTATTTTATTCGAAATTTGAAATCCGAATTTAGGAAGACAGTTACATTCTAGTCTATTCAAATCTATTCTATTTTTTTTTTTCTATTCAATTCTATTCTTTTTTATCCTATTCCTTTATTTCTTATTCTATTATTTTATATTTTATTTTATCTTCTATTTTACTCTATTCCTTTCTATTCTATTCTATTTAATCAATTCTATTCTTTTCTATTCTATTCTGTTTAAGTCTATTCTTGTATTTTCTATTTTATGCTATTCTTTTCTATTCTATGCAGTTGTATTCTCTTCTATTATTTTCTATTCTATTTTATTTAATTCTTTTATTTTCTATTATCTTCTATTCTATTCTGTTTATTCTATTATTTTCTACTCTATTCTGTTTTACTCTGTTCTATTCTTTCTTATTCTGTTCTAATCTATGCTGTTTGAATTCAGATTTATTCTACTGGAAATTCGGAAGATGGGTATATTCTCTCTTTTTTTATTCTATTGTTTTTTCTATACTATTTTTCTTTTCTATTTATATCTATTCTTTTATTTTCTATTCTATTATAATGTATTCTATTATATTCTTTCTATTCTTTTCTTTGCTTTTCTATTGTAATCTATTCTATTCTATTGTGTTTTACTCTATCCTTTTTTTTTCTATTCTATGCAATTTTATTCTCTACTATTACTTTCTATTTGATTCAAGTAGTTTATTTTCTATTATCGTCTATTCTATTCTATTTTGTTTTATTCTTTTATTTTCTATTCTATGCAGTTTTATTCTCATCTATTCTATTCTATTCTATTCTATTCTTTTATTTTCTATTATCTTCTATTCTATTATGTTCTGTTTTATTATATTCTTTTCTATTCTGTTTTATTCTGTTCTATTCTTTCCTATCTTATTCTAATCTATGCTATTTGAATTCAGATTTATTCTATTCGAAATTCGGAAGATGGGTATATTCTTTCTTTTTTATTCAGTTTTTTCTATACTATTTTTCTTTTCTATTTATATCTATTCTTTTACTTTCTATTCTGTTCTAATCTATTCTATTATATTCTTTTCTTTGCTTCTCTATTCTAATCTATTCTATTGTGTTTTACTCTATTCTTTTTTTTTCTATTCTATTCTATGCAATTTTATTCTCTACTATTACTTTCTATTCTTACATAGTTACATAGTTACATAGTAGGTGAGGTTGAAAAAAGACACAAGTCCATCAAGTCCAACCTATGTGTGTGATTATGTGTCAGTATTACATTACATATCCCTGTATATTGCGGTCATTCAGGTGATTATCTAATAGTTTCTTGAAGCTATCAATGCTCCCCGCTGAGACCACCGCCTGTGGAAGGGAATTCCACATCCTTACCGCTCTTACAGTAAAGAACCCTCTACGTAGTTTAAGGTTAAACCTCTTTTCTTCTAATTGTAATGAGTGGCCACGAGTCTTATTAAACTCTCTTCTGCGAAAAAGTTTTATCCCTATTGTGGGGTCACCAGTACAGTATTTGTAAATTGAAATCATATCCCCTCTCAAGCGTCTCTTCTCCAGAGAGAATAAGTTCAGCGCTCGCAACTTTTCCTCATAACTAATATCCTCCAGACCCTTTATTAGCTTTGTTGCCCTTCTTTGTACTCGCTCCATTTCCAGTACATCCTTCCTGAGGACTGGTGCCCAGAACTGGACAGCATACTCCAGGTGCGGCCGGACCAGAGTCTTGTAGAGCGGGAGAATTATCGTTTTATCTCTGCAGTTGATCCCCCTTTTAATGCATGCCAATATTCTGTTTGCTTTATTAGCAGCAGCTTGGCATTGCATGCCATTGCTGAGCCTATCATCCACTAGGACCCCCAGGTCCTTTTCCATCCTAGATCCCCCCAGAGGTTCTCCCCCCAGTCTATAGATTGCATTCATATTTTTGCCACCCAAATGCATTATTTTACATTTTTCTACATTGAACCTCATTTGCCATGTAGTCGCCCACCCCATTAATTTGTTCAGGTCTTTTTGCAAGATTTCCACATCCTGCGGAGAAGTTATTGCCCTGCTTAGCTTAGTATCGTCTGCAAATACAGAGATTGAACTGTTTATCCCATCCTCCAGGTCGTTTATGAACAAATTAAATAGGATTGGTCCCAGCACAGAACCCTGGGGAACCCCACTACCCACCCCTGACCATTCTGAGTACTCCCCATTTATCACCACCCTCTGAACACGCCCTTGTAGCCAGTTTTCAATCCATGTACTCACCCTATGGTCCATGCCAACGGACCTTACTTTGTACAGTAAACGTTTATGGGGAACTGTGTCAAATGCTTTTGCAAAATCCAGATACACCACGTCTACGGGCCTTCCTTTATCTAGATGGCAACTCACCTCCTCATAGAAGGTTAATAGATTGGTTTGGCAAGAACGATTCTTCATGAATCCATGCTGATTACTGCTAATGAGATCATTCTTATTACTAAAATCTTGTATATAGTCCCTTATCATCCCCTCCAAGAGTTTACATACTATTGATGTTAGGCTAACTGGTCTGTAATTCCCAGGGATGTTTTTTGGGCCCTTTTTAAATATTGGTGCTACATTGGCTTTTCTCCAATCAGCTGGTACCATTCCAGTCAATAGACTGTCTGTAAATATTAGGAACAACGGTCTGGCAATCACCTGACTGAGTTCCGTAAGTACCCTCGGATGCAAGCCATCTGGTCCCGGTGATTTATTAATGTTAAGTTTCTCCAGTCTAATTTTAATTCCGTCCTCTGTTAACCATGTAGGTGCTTCCTGTGATGTGTCATGAGGATAAACACTGCAGTTTTGGTTACTGAAGCCCCCCGATTCACTTGTGAAGACTGAGGAGAAGAATAAATTCAATACCTTTGCCATCTCCCTATCCTTTGTAACCAGATGTCCTTCCTCATTCTTTATGGGGCCTCTTTATTCTATTTGATTAAATTATTTTATTTTCTATTATCTTCTATTCTGTTCTGTTTTGCTCTATTCTTTTCTATTCTATTTTATTCTGTTCTATTCTTTCCTATTCTATTCTAATCTATGTTTTTTTTTCTTGCACCCCTCCTCCCATACAAGCCACATTTGTGGAGAATTTGTGATATTGGTGTCACATGCACACAGTGACCCCTCTTTGCCATAATTTCTTGCAACTGCTCAGAGCTGCTGTAGGCCTCTTGGTGGCCTCTCTGACCGCTTTCCTCCCAGCTCTTTCATCCGGTTTGGAGCAACGTTCTAATCCAGGGAGGTTCTGAATACTTTGCACTTAATAATAGACTTCAATGTACTTGTAGGCATTGATAAAGCCTTTAAGTTAGTTTTTGTATCCATCTTCCGACTTGCGCCTGTCCACAACTTTATCCCAGAGATCCCACCCTTAGTTGATTGTTTGCTTCAGCTGCACACTACACAGGGACTGAAATGCTCTGGGAAAGCTCTTTTCATGCTGAGCTAATCAAAATGACCACAGCTAATCACAGTTAACAGTCAAATGGCTTTGTGTGCCATTGAGAAAGTGATTGAGTTTAAGTCATTTTAAGAGGGGGGGTGATCCTTTTTCCAACTCTGTGATTCTGATTTCCTGACATGTTGGTGTTATATCTTTCACTTGGATGTTATAAGTTGCTGGATAAAGCAAAAACGGTGTCTGTCTTCATTTCGGGCTGCAAATCAAGAAAATGTGATTATTTTAAAAGGGGTGATTCTTTTCTACACCCACTGTATATACTGGAAGTTTTCTTTCTTTCTTTTTATTTTTTTATACTAGTAATGTCAGTGATCAGCGACTTATAGCGGGACTGGGATAGAGTGGCAGACAATCTGACACTAACTGACAGTTTTTGGGAACTGACTAACTGCCACTGACATCTCCAGTGACATTAATACAGGGTTTTTTTATATACTAGTAATGGCGGTTATCAGCGACTTATAGCGGGACTGTGATAGTGCTGTGGGCAATCTGACACTAACTGACAGTTTGTAGAAACTGACTAACTGACATTACCAGTGACACTAATACAGTGATTAGTGATAATACTATACACCAGGGTAATGCAATTAGCGCACATCCAGCTGTTGCAGAACTACAAGTCCCATGAGGCATAGCAAGACTCTGACAGCCACAAACATGACACCCAGAGGCATGATGGGACTTGTAGTTTTGCAACAGCTGGAGGTCCGCTAATTGCATATCCCTGGTGTACACTGTCATTGTACTAATGACACTGGCTGGAAAGGGGTTAACATATATGGCAATCAAGGGGTTAACCACTTAAGGATCGGAAGCATTTGCCCCCCTTAATGACCAGGCCATTTTTTGTGATTTGGCACTGCGTCGCTTTAACTGACAATTGCGCGGTCGTGCGACGCTGCACCCAAACAAAATTGATGTCTTTTTTCCCCCACAAATAGAGCTTTCTTTTGGTGGTATTTGATCACCTCTGCGGTTTTTATTTTCTGTGCTATAAACAAACAAAAGAAAAAACAATTTTGAAAAAAACAAACAAACAATATTTTTAACTTTTGCTATAATATAAAAAAAATAATTTCTTCAATAGTTTAGGTCAATATGTATTCTGATATATTGATTGATTTGCGCAAACGTTATAGCGTCTTCAAAATAGGGGAAAGATTTATGGCATTTTTATTATTTATTTATTTTTTTACTAGTAATGGAGGCAATCTGTAATTTTTTTTAGCGGGACTGCGACATTGCGGCGGACAGATCGGAACACTTTTGAGACTCTTTTAGGACCAGTGACATTTATTCAGTGGATCAGTGCTAGAAAAATGCACTGATTACTGTATAAATGTCACTGGCAGGGAAGGGGTTAACACTAGGGGGACGATCAAGGGGTTAAGTGTTCCCTAGGGAGGTGTTTATAACTGTTGGGGGGGGGGCTTACTGGGAGTAGAGCGAGATCACTGTTCCTAATCACTAGGAACAGCAGATCTCTCTCTACTCCCCTGACAGAACAGGGACAGATGACAGATCTCTGAGGAGCAATTGCAGGTGGTCGGCGGACATCGCGGCTACTGGACACGAGCGTCAGCTCCAGGGTCGAACGTTGGGCGTGCGCGCACCCCCTATACCCCTTAAAGCAGCCGCCGTACAGCTACGGCGATTCGCGCAGGGGGGAGCCAACCTGCCGCTGTATAACGACGGTGACTGGTCGGCAAGTAGCTAAATGTGTGCCCAACAATGTGTGCTGTGTGCTGCTTTTTACTAAATATCTCTTTGTTTCTTATCCTTGTTAAGTAGAAAAAAGAGAGATCGTTCCTTCTGTGCAGAGCCCTGTGTTGATTGTCCACACAGGGGCCCTGGGCTGTGATTGGACACAGCTGATCAGCGGGTCCCAGCCATGAATCACTGGTAGTAACCTGCTAGGTCCCACTGTGTTCAATCACAGCAGAGCCGGCGGGCAGGAGCGCACACGCGCACCCTGGGCTGTGATTGGACGCAGCTGATCAGCAGGTTCCAGCCATGAATCACTATCAGTAACATGCTAAGTCCCACTGTGTTCAATCACAGCAGAGCCGGTGGGCGGGAGCGCACACGTGCGCCCTGGGCTGTGATTGGACATAGCTGATCAGCAGGTCCCAGCCATGAATCACTGGCGGTAACCTGCTAAGTCCCACTGTGTTCAATCACAGCAGAGCCGGTGCACGGGAGCGCACACGCGCACCCTGGGCTGTGATTGGACGCAGCTGATCAGCAGGTTCCAGCCATGAATTACTATCAGTAACATGCTAGGTCCCACTGTGTTCAATCACAGCAGAGCCGGCGGGCGGGAGCGCACACGCGCACCCTGGGCTGTGATTGGACGCAGCTGATCAGCAGGTCCCAGCCATGAATCACTGGCAGTAACATGCTAAGTCCCACTGTGTTCAATCACAACAGAGCCGGCGGGCGGGAGCGCACACGCGCACCCTGGGCTGTGATTGGACGCAGCTGATCAGCAGGTCCCAGCCATGAATCACTGGCAGTAACCTGCTAAGTCCCACTGTGTTCAATCGCAGCAGAGCCGGCGGGCGGGAGCGCACACGCGCGCCCTGAACCCAGAAGAAAGCTGTGACGTACAGGTAAGTTACGGTGCCTGTACGACCCGCACCTGCCGCAGTATATGTAGTGTGGCGGGTCGGCAAGTGGGTAATAAATCTGATTGGTGAAGTTCCTCTAGAGAAGTTCATGGAGTACACGGGGGAAGGGGAAGGTGAGCTCTGTGCTGGAATGCCCCCCGATGACCTGCAGAGGAAGAGCTGTGTTACTGGAATGCCCAGACTTCCCTGGCAGAGGATGATGATGGTGATGGTGGAGTCAACTTTTCCAGAGTTTCCCAATCCAATCCAGGAGAGACCCGGACAAAAGTGAAAACATCTGCAATCATTCCAGCCGGATGAATAAGACTTGCGGCAGATAAACCTTTGCCAGAACACGTCCATTTATAGCCGATCGTTGGGTGAGACGAGGATGACCTAACCCGCCCGCTACTCTCACTTTCCTCTAATCTCCATCATCAAAGACTCTCCGCTCATAACTGACCTCCCTCCGCACACTCTGCCTAATATCTATCATAGCTCGGAATACCCGACATAGAGAATGCTGGGAAACGGCAGGAGAACCTGCCAGCAATGTCCACTCGGGAAACCCCCCCCCCCCCACCCCCGCTTTATGATTCCTCGCTGCCGTCACCTGTCATCCTCACCCTCCTGCTTCAATGGATAGTTTTTTTATTTCAACCCTTTGACTGCTGGGGAGCCGCCTCGTTATTCCATTTCAGCCTCACAGTTCTGTGATAGAAACCACAAAAGGGCTCGTTCCTGTGTGGTGGATCGCTTTTTAATTTCATTTCATATTACCAAAAGTATTAGGACGCCTGCCTTTATACACTCATGAACTTTAATGGCATCCCAGTCTAAAGCCCCGTACACACCATTAGATTTTCTGCAGATTTTTGTTTTCATATTTACCAAAACCGTGTAGTGCAAGGGCCTGCCTGATTGCATACAAATTGAAACTCTTAAGCTGGCCATACACCATACAATTTTCCTGTTCAATTTTCTTTAGATTTACCTTCAACTATGTAGTACAAGGGCCTGCCTGATTGCATCCAAATTGAAAGTGTTTAGGTTTCACCTCATATTATATGGTTTTGGTAAATCTAAAGGAAAATTGAATAGTGTATGGCCAGCCTTAGGGTTTGACCTCATATTATATGGTTTTGGTAAATCTGAAGACAAAAATCTGCAGAAAATCTAATAGTGTGTATGGGGTCTTAGTCCGTAGGGTTCAATATTGAGTTGGCCCACCCTTTGCAGCTATAACAGCTTCAACTCTTCTGGGAAGGCGTCCACAAGGCTTAGGAGTGTGTCTATGGGAATGTTTGACCATTCTTCCAGAAGCGCCTTTGTGAGGTCAGGCACTGATGTTGGAAGAGAAGGCCTGGCTCCCAGTCCCTGCTCTAATTCATCCCAAAGGCGTTCTATCGGGTTGAGGTCAGGACTCTGTGCAGGCCAGTTAAGTTCCTCAACCCCAAACTCGCTCATCCATGTCTTTATGGATCTTGCTTTGTGTACTGGTCCAAATCATTTGGTGGAGGGGGGGGTTATGGTGTGGGTGTTGTTTTTCAGGGGTTGGGCTTGGCCCCTTAGTTCCAGTGAAGGGAACTCTTAAGGCGTCAGCATACCAAGACATTTTTATGGGAACAGTTTGGGGATGGCCCCTTCCCGTTCCAACATGACTGCGCACCAGTGCACAAAGCAAGGTCCATAAAGACATGGATGAGCGAGTTTGGGGTGGAGAAACTTGTCTGGCCTGCACTTGAACCCAATGAATGAATGAATGAATGAATGAATGACTTGTATAGCGCTTCAAATGCGAACTGAATCGCCTCAAGGCGCTTGGTCCATCCTGTGGGTCCAGCTTGCTAGAAGAGGTAGGTCTTAAGTTTCTTCCTGAAGGCCCGATGGTTTTCTTTCATACGGATGTTGGTCGGTAGAGCGTTCCATAGCCGTGGTCCTTCGACTGCGAATCTTCGTTCTCCCTTTGATTTGTAGGGGGATTTGGGAACGTGGAGGAGGTTTTGGTGGGTTGATCGAAGACTGCGATTGGGTACGTAGCTTTTATTTTCTCGCATAGGTACTGAGGCGCGTTTCCATGTAGGCATTTGTGGGTGAGGCAGAGGGTCTTGAATGTGATCCGATCCTTTATGGTTAGCCGATGTAGGCTCCTCAGGGATGGGGAAATGGGTTCCCAATGTTTTTTTTCTGTTAGCAGTCTTGCTGCGGTGTTTTGGATGAGTTGAAGGCGTGCAACACCTTTGGGATGAATTAGAGCGGAGATTGCGAGCCAGGTCTTCTCGTCCAACATCAGCGCCTGACCTCACAAATGCGCTTCTGGAAGAATGGTCAAACATTCCCATAGACACACTCCTAAACCTTGTGGACGGCCTGTCCAGAAGAGTTGAAGCTGTTATGGCTGCAAATGGCGGAGCCAACTCAATATTGAACCCTCCGGACTAATGCTGGCCATACACTATACAGAAAATCGGCCAAACCCATTTTCAAAAAACGAACGTTCGACCGTGACCGCAAACGATCGTGCCATCATATAATGACCGATAAATTGTTCAGTGGACATGAATAAATAATTTTTTGTTCGTTTTTTTACATATACCTAGTGCAGAAAGTTCGGACGGGAAACACATTAACCTTGCAATTTATCGTACGTTCGGCAGAAATTTACCAAACTTCCCGTTCGTTTTTTTACCACAAAAACGTCACAAAGATTATCGATTTGTGCCCATTAACTTGCCGAAAAACGAACAAAGTGTCTATACGAACGATTTTTCGGCCGATTTTTCGTATAGTGTATGGCCAGCATAAGACTGGGATGCCATTAAAGTTCATGTGCGTGTAAAGGCAGGCTTCCCAAAAAAACTCCCACCTTAACCCTCAAAATGCCAACCTACCGTGTCGCAACTATGTGCATTTTATGCGATTGTAGCGAGACCCCATTCACATGACTGGGTCACATTGTGTAGCGGTATCACCTGCTGAATACAACATGCTATTTATTTATTTATACATAATAATAAATATATTACCACTGCCAAATGTGACCCATGCCAGCCTATAGGGCTGTGCTGCAACCACCCCGCAACTCCATCTCATGCAAAGCATGCAATTTCGGCATGGTAGTGCTGCATCAACAGGGGAGCAGATCGCTCTTCAGAGGGCACTGCACTTGTGCATGAGCCCTAAGGGCTGGTTCACACAGCGAATCACGTTTCTGTGTGATTCACATGCAGTTCTGTGCGGTGAAATTTCAGCCCGTTAATATCAAGGAAGGGGGTTCACACTTGTGGAGTGCGGGACACCGCACGTGGTTCGCACAGAGATCGCCCTGCGTTCCTGTGCAAATCACACACGATGTCTGTGCGGTGCGATTCGAGGCATTCATTTTGTGTGGCTCAAGTTACATCGCATCCGCACCCATGCAATCCGATTCTGGCAATCGCACTGCGTTTTTAGGGTGTTGTTAATTTACCATCGACACCCGCAGCAGATCACATGGACATCGTGCGAATGCAATGCGCTTTGGGAAACCGCGTGTGCAACCGTTAGAGTCATGGTCAGGATGAATCGAGCTGAGGTTGGTTTTACCTGCTAAACACTTGGGCTGGGTGAGGTGCGGTCGGGTAAACGCACTGCATTTGGGGTGTCATTTACTTAAATTAGTTATTGACACCCACTGCAGATCGCAACCGCAGTGCATTTTGAATACGAGGCCGGAAATGCGCAAAGAGCATGGGTTTCCCGCACCGCAATCTGGTGTAAACGGGTCTTAAAACCATTATCAGCACACACAAAAGCAACATATAATATCCCAAACTCCCACTGAATACAAAATATCACAATGTATCAAATCAGTAACAAATGTTTGTAAACTTAACGTTGTATGTTTGTGTGAAATCTTTATCACTTCCTCTGTTAACCTGATATAGGGCTCCTAAGTTTAGTCATGAATCTCAGACATGTGTAGTGAAAGAGGGGGCCAATGTACTTGTGTGGGTATGTGGGGTACATTGGTGGTCAGTGTAAAGGGCCTCCTAATATTGGTGGTCAGTGGAAAGGGCCCCTTTACATGAGTGATCAGTGGAAAGGGCCCCTAATATTGGTGGTCAGTAAGAAGGGCCCCCTAATATAAGTGGTCAATGGAAAGGACCCCCTAATATTGGTGGTCGGTGGAAAGGGCCCCTTAATATAAGTGGTCAATGGAAAGGACCCCCTAATATTGGTGGTCGGTGGAAAGGGCCCCTTAATATAAGTGGTCAATGGAATGGACCCCCTTACATTGGGGGTCAGTGGAGAAAGACCTTTTACAGTTATAGACAGTGGAGGAGGGCCCCATAATGTTAGTCAGACATGACTAATTAGTCAGACATGTGTAGTGAAAGAGGGGGCCAATGTACTTGTGTGGGTATGTGGGGTACATTGGTGGTCAGTGGAAAGGGCCCCCTTACATTGGTGGTTAGTGGAAAAGGCCTCCTGATATTGGTGGTCAGTGGAAAGGGCCCCCTAATATTGGTGGTCGGTGGAAAGGGCCCCCCTAATATAAGTGGTCAATGGAAAGGACCCCCTTACATTGGGGGTCAGTGGAGAAGGACCTCTTATGCCCCGTACACACGGTCAGATTTTCCGATGGAAAATGTCCGATCGGAGCGTGTTGTCGGACATTCCGACCGTGTGTGGGCTCCATCGGACATTTTCTATCGGATTTTCCGACACACAAAGTTGGAGAGCAGGAGATAAAATTTTCCGACAACAAAATCCGTTGTCGGAAATTCCGATCGTGTGTACACAAATCCGATGCACAAAGTGCCACGCATGCTCAGAATAAATAAAGAGATGAAAGCTATTGGCCACTGCCCTGTTTATAGTCCCGACGTACGTGTTTTACGTCACCGCGTTCAGAATGATCGGATTTTCCGACAACTTTGTGTGACCGTGTGTATGCAAGACAAGTTTGAGCCAACATCCGGTGGAAAAAATCCTAGGATTTTGTTGTCGGAATGTCCGAACAAAGTCCGACCGTGTGTACGCCCTATTACAGTTGTGGAGGAGGGCCCCCTAATATTGGTGGTGTACAGGATAGGGCTGGGGAAAATTTTTTTTGAATCGAGTTGAGAGGTCAAATCGATTCAAATTTTAAGCTCATCGATTTTTTAGGTATTTTTTTTTTTTTCACCAGGATCGGTCGAAAAAAGGAGCTGCAGGCAGGAGTTTTTAGGCGAGGCCGCGGCTTCGGCCTAGTCTGCGAGGCCGGACACCACGGACTAGGCCGAAGCTGCGGCCTCGCCTAAAAACTCCTGCCTGCAAGTCCTCAGGACCGGCGGGGTGTCCATCAAAAAAAAAAACAAAAAAAAAACCTCGATTCAAATCGTGAATCGGTTTTTTTTTTTGGAGAAAATCGCCCAGCCAGGAGTGTGTCCTGCGGCTGCACAGTTGTATATTTTCCCACTATTTGTATTGTGGTCCTTTGTACCAGGCTGTGACAGAGAGTCGCGCTGCGCATCCTGAATGGCCAGGTAACCTTCTGGTACCTGTGACGTGTCCCAGAAGATCGCAGAGATGGAGAGGGGAGAGGAGAACTTCCGCTCGAGCCGCCTAGGCGGTCCGAGCTGAAGTGGGAGCTGGGTACCTGTCAAAACTAGGTACCCGCTCCCCCTCCAACAAAAAAATGACATGCCAAATGTGGCATGTCAGTGGGTCAGGAGTCCTTAAAGCGGATTTTCCACTCTTGGGTGGAACTCTGCTTTAAGGGAGAGCTCAACAGACATTGTTAGAACTCAGGGCTTCTCACCCATGCAGGGTAGTCTGCTCAGAGAAGAGAGGACTGGTTTTCAGAATTCTCTGAACTGGTAATTCCTCGTTAGGTTCCCGGAATTAGGGAGGTTCAAAGAGTTTTAGGAGGAAAGAACCTCCAAACCCTGATTAAAGGGACACTGGTGCTTAAGGGTTGAACCCACATGCATGGGAATCATGAAAAGCAGCAGGAAGGAAGCAGCACCTCACTGTGAGGTGGTGTGGAGTGGTACACAGCTGTGAACAAGTGTGGCCTCTCTGCAGACTGAGGCTCTGGTTTTGCTGAGCTGCTGTGGCTTGTCTTGTACTTTGAAACAAGTGGGAACCCTAAACCTCAGTGTGGGACTGAGAAACTGGCAGTGAGCTGTGTTGTATGGTTTTCTTTATACCTGTGACTGTGAAGTGTTTGCTTTTGCTGAAGAAAGCGATTTGCATTTGCCTGTTTTGAGAGACCCATAAAGACTATACACTTTTGCAAGTGGCTTACTGGTGACCTCGGGCCCTCCATATGACAGTGTTGATAGTGTTCAGTGGAGAAGAGGTCCCTTACATTGGTGGATAATTGAAAAAGGGCTAGTGGTCAGCAGAGAAAGGCCCCCTAAAATTGGTGGACAGTAGAGAAGGGCCCCTTAATATTTTTGGTCAGTGGAGATGGGCCGCCTTACATTGGTGGTCAGTGGGCAAAGGGCCCCTTTACATAGGTCAACAATGGAGAAGGGCTCCCTTAAATTGATGGTCAGTGGAGAAGTGGCTACTTATATGTCTTGGATGCTCTTGGAAGACCTCCCTGCCATCACTTTCGTTCCTGTAGAGTTTTCAGTGTCCTTACCCACAATTTATGTGTTCCAGCTTTTCTTGTTATCCTCCATAATATAAAATAACTTAAGCTCATTGGCCTTCCTTCTCGGGTTCAGCTTAAATATGGGTTCAGCCTGAACTTGGAGCCGAACTGAAGCTCATCTCTACTGGGAACCCCTCATAATGGGCACAGCAGGTGTACAGACCTGGGAACTTAGCACAGGGATGGTGGGAACCCTTCATAACGGGCACAGTAGGTGTACAGACCAGGAAACTCAGCACAGGGATGGTGGGAACCCCTCATAATGGGCACAGCAGGTGTACAGACCTAGGAACTCAGCACAGGGATGGCGGGAACCCCTAATAATGGGCACAGCAGGTGTACAGACCCAGAAACTCAGCACAGGGATGTTGGGAGCCCCTCATAATGGGCACCGAAGGTGTGCAGACTCTGGAACTCATCACAGGCATGGGTGGAAGCCCTCATAATGGGCAAAGCAGGTGTATAGACCCGGGAACTCAGTGCAGGCATGGGTGTAACCCCTCATATGTGGCACAGCAAGTGTATAGACCCGGGACTTCAAAGCAGTGATGCTGGGAACCCCTCATAATGGACACATTACCCTCAGCTCATCTGGCACAAAGCTTGGTGTCTTTTAAACGGCATTACCAATTTTATGAATGTCTCTAGCAGCTCCCCGTACTGTCCCTTTGAGGCGATGTGAGAATGTGCTACATGGGAGCCAATGCCATTAGACTTTGTATTCTGCAGCCATAGATCACCACCATTCTCGACAGAGCTCCATGTGCCAGTGCTCACTGCTCTCTTTTATTAACCATCAGAGATGCCAGGCACGTGGCGGGCGCAGTGGGTGATCTTGCACGTCTCTCCTTACTGAATGATTCCTCCTAAAAGCGGCAGATGTGCGAATTTCTAGAGAGTTTAGGGCCAGAGGCATGGTGGGGGGGGGGAGTGGGTTGCGTCTTCAGCACCGGACACCCGGCCCACCTGACCTCTCTCTCTGTTTCACACAGCTGTTGAGACAGACGGCGACATCCAATCCCTCCACTGAGGATTCAGCCCGTCCTGGAGGAGAGAAGAGTCCCAGAACTCAGAAGAAAGGCAGAGATCAACGAAGATCTTCCATTCCGGACAACGGCGGTCAGAGACTCAGCAACATCCATTATGTAGCTGCAGGTGCGCAAAACCGCACCGCGCGCCAACGCCGCTACACAAACAGACAGAATTTGTTTTGGTTTTTAATTTTACGTTGCCAAGTTACCAAAAAAAAAACCCACAGAATATAAAACAAAAATATGGAATAATACAGAACAACTGCTAACCAAAGAGGACTTAAAGGGGTTGATTTACTAAAGGCAAATCCACTCTGCACTACAAGTGAAAGTGTACTTGGAAGTGCAGTCGCTGTAGATCTGAGGGGAAGATCTGAAATGAGGGGAAGCTCTGCTGATTTTATCATCCAATCATGTGCAAGCTAAAATGCTGTTTTTTATTTTCCTTGCATGTCCCCCACAGATCTACAGCGACTTTACTTCCAAGTGTACTTTCAAGTGCAAAGTTTATTAGCCTTTAGTAAAAAAACCCCCACAGCGTATCTAAAGCCAACATTTTATTTTAGTTTTGCATGGAGCATAGAGGGATAAGACCCCCTGTCAATTTTTTTTTTGCTGTCTGAAGATGGTCACGATGGGCAGAGACCAATCAAAGCCAACCAATGGCCCTGGTAAAGGTCAGGCATAGTCGGGTATCCCTAATCCGATCGTAGATGGCCAGCTTGGGTTGGGCCAGCTTGTCAAAAGAGCAGGCATTGTGCCGCATGGAAAACAGCAAGGAAGAAATGTTTGTGTACAGCATATTCATTCTGCAATACATTTTATCGTTAGTGTGTAAAAAAGATCAGTGCAGGCCATCCCCAGACATTATTGGATCATGCAAGGATCAGCCAATTAGCAGAGCAGAGATAAGCTCACCACATCTGATACTATTATAGCGAGCTGCAGCATCATCTCATCTCTTATCTCATCTACAGCAGCCACGTAGGCAGATTTATCGCTTCTGGTAGGCAAAGTTCTGAATTTATGGATCTGTTTATGTTGTCATCTTTAGGTCAAATATACAGTCTTAGAGCAAAAAGAGAACCCACTAATCAAATAAATGTATGGCTTGAATAAAAATGATTATGGGAGTCAGTATTGTATGTGCCTGAATGTCACCTGACCCATTGACAGGGACCTGTAAATTATACAGCATCCTGAGTGTCATCTGTCCCCCTTAAAGGGCCCCTAAGTGTCATCTGACCCCCAGGTCGGACCCACAAGTGTCACCTCATCTGCATACAGGACCCCCAAGTAACACCTGCCCTGCATAAAGGCCACCAAGTGTCAACTGTCTCGCATACAGGACCCCCTAGTGTCAACTGTCCTGCATACAAGACCCCCAAGTGTCACCTGTCCCGCATACAGGACCCCCAAGTCTCACCTGTCCCGGATAGAGGAACCCCAAGTGTCACCTATTCCACATACAGGACCCCCAAGTGCCACCTGTCCCACATACAGGACCCCCAAGAGTCACCTGTCCCACATACAGGACCCCCAAGTGTCACCTGTCCCGCATACAGGACCCCCAAGTGTCACCTGTCCTGCATATAGGACCCCCAAGAGTCACCTGTCCCGCATACAGGACCCCCAAGAGTCACCTGTCCCGCATACAGGACCCCCAAGTGTCACCTGTCTCGCATACAGGACCCCCTAGTGTCAACTGTCCTGCATACAAGACCCCCAAGTGTCACCTGTCCCACATACAGGATCCCCAAGTGTCACCTGTCTCGCATACAGGATCCCCAAGTGTCACCTGTCCCGCATACAGGACCCCCAAGTGTCACCTGTCTCGCATACAGGACCCCCAAGTGTCACCTGTCTCGGATACAGGATCCCCAAGTGTCACCTGTCCCGCATACAGGACCCCCAAGTGTCACCTGTCTCGCATACAGGACCCCCAAGTGTCACCTGTCTCGCATACAGGATCCCCAAGTGTCACCTGTCTCGCATACAGGACCCCCAAGTGTCACCTGTCCCGCATACAGGACCCCCAAGTGTCACCTGTCCCACATACAGGACCCCCAAGTGTGACCCCCGTGACACAAGTGGACACTAATGAGAGGTACTTGATGAGGGAGTGGGGTGCTCCTCACCCAAAGGGATTTGGTCAGAATCCATAAAAAAATCCCCTTGGGTGAGGAGCACCCCACTCCCTCATCAAGTACCTCTCATTAGTGTCCACTTGTGTCATGGGTGGAGACCTCAAGATTCTCCCATTTAGAAGAGTGTATGGCTCTCTTGGTTCAGAGATGCAAGATCTCCCAGTCTATGGACAGTGTAGGACCCACTAATCATGGGGTATGCAGTAAGTGGGCTTAGCACCATATAGCAGTATGGTGTGACCAAATCCACATATTTTTTGATAATGTTTTTTGAAAATGTTTAGGTGTTTTTAAACCAGCCTTGCGGAGGTAAATGTCTTTTTTGCATGTGTGCGCTGTAATATTTTCCTCTACTGTATGGTCTTATGGCTGCACCATCTTTAATGCATCTTTTAGGGTGTGCCCCCCAAATATCTTGTTTGTCCTGCATACAGGACCCCCAAGAGTCACCTGTCCCTGCAGCACTGGTTTTCTCTGTTTGAATCCCAACCAGGACAACACCTGCATGGAGTTTGCTTGCTCTCGCTGTACTTGTGTGTGTTTTCTTGGGGTATTCAAGTTTCCTGTCTATATTGACCCTAGTATGTGTATGGATGAATGTGAGATAAGGACCTTAGATTGCAAGCTCCGGAGGTCATGGACCGATGTGAATTTACAGTATGTAAGGTGCTGTGTACACTGTCAGCGCTTTATAAATACTGTACCTGTAATAAATAAATCAGTAAAAATACTCCGTGCAACATGACCAGCAGAGGGAGCTCCGCCCAAGGTCATGTGTGGTGCTGCTATCAGTCGCGGCACCGCGTGATCCTGCAGCGTGTGAAATCAGCGTCTCCACAAGGTCACATGTCTGTATTTGTTGTATGAAGTCCCGGCAACCTGCAATAAACGTCACCCCTCAAACCTGAGAGCAGACACGTAGAGAACGTAGTCACCTGGGACCTCAACCTGCTCGCCTCTCACACCCGTCTCCAGGGAGGATGAGAACAATTAGAGCTCACCTGTGTCTGAGCACGGCGAGGAAGACACTGGGAAGGGCATATGGGGCAGGGTGGGGTCACTGGGGAGGACAACGCCTTATTAGTGAGAGTGAGCGATGCGTTTGGGGGTGCTACATCCTACCGTGCCCTGCTTTCCACCATCCCTGTGCTGAGTTCCCAGGTCTGTACACCTGCTGTGCCCATTATGAGGGGCTCCCACCATCCCTGTGCTGAGTTCCCGGGTCTGTACACCTGCTGTGCCCATTATGAGGAGTTCCCACCATCCCTGTGCCGAGTTCCCAGGTCTGTAACCTGCTGTGCCCATTATGAGGGGTCCCCACCATCCCTGTGCTGAGTTCCCGGGTCTGTACACCCGCTGTGCCCATTATGAGGGGTTCCCACCATCCCTGTGCTGAGTTCCCGGGTCTGTACACCTACTGTGCCCATTATGAGGGGTTCCCACCATCCCTGTGCTGAGTTCCCGGGTCTGTACACCTGCTGTGCCCATTATGAGGAGTTCCCACCATCCCTGTGCTGAGTTCCCAGGTCTGTAACCTGCTGTGCCCATTATGAGGGGTCCCCACCATCCCTGTGCTGAGTTCCCGGGTCTGTACACCCGCTGTGCCCATTATGAGGGGTTCCCACCATCCCTGTGCTGAGTTCCCGGGTCTGTACACCTACTGTGCCCATTATGAGGGGTTCCCACCATCCCTGTGCTGAGTTCCCAGGTCTGTACACCTACTGTGCCCATTATGAGGGGTTCCCACTATCCCTGTGCTGAGTTCCCGGGTCTGTACACCTACTGTGCCCATTATGAGGGGTTCCCACCATCCATGTGCTGAGTTCCTGGGTCTGTACATCTACTGTGCCCATTATGAAGGGTTCCCACCATCCCTGTGCTGAGTTCCTGGGTCTGTACATCTGCTGTGCCCATTATGAAGGGTTCCCACCATCCCTGTGCTGAGTTCCTGGGTCTGTACATCTGCTGTGCCCATTATGAAGGGTTCCCACCATCCCTGTGCTGAGTTCCTGGGTCTGTACATCTGCTGTGCCCATTATGAAGGGTTCCCACCATCCCTGTGCTGAGTTCCTGGGTCTGTACATCTGCTGTGCCCATTATGAAGGGTTCCCACCATCCCTGTGCTGAGTTCCTGGGTCTGTACATCTGCTGTGCCCATTATGAGGGGTTCCCCACCATCTCACCAATTGGGTAAAGCTTTCCAGCTTTCCAATCATTGTCTGGTTGTGTCTGCCTCTTGTGCCGCGTACACACGAGCGGACATTACGGCGGACTTTGCCCGGCGGACTTTTCGACGTACTTTCCGACGGACTTTCTGAATGAACGGACTTGCCTACACACAATCCACCAAAGTCCGTCGAATTCGTACGTGATGACGTACGACCGGACTAAAACAAGGAAGTTCATAGCCAGTAGCCAATAGCTGCCCTAGCGTGGCTTTTTGTCCGTCGAACTAGCATACAGACGGCGGACTTTTCGACCGGACTCGATTTCAACGGATAAATTTAAAACAAGTTTCAAATCTAATTCCGTCAAACTTTTGAGAAAACAAAGTCCGCTGGAGCCCACACACATCGAATTGTCCGACGAAATCCAGTCCGCCGGGCAAAGTCCGCCGTAATGTCCGCTCGTGTGTACGCGGCATTACAGTGACTGTGCTTTGCTGTTCCTCTCAATGAAAGCTTATTCTCTACTCATTGACTGAATTGAGTGCACTGTATGTGGTGGAGATCAAGGTGACTGCAGTGAGAGAACTGCAATCTGTAAATAGAATACAGTAAGTCTTGGGGGTCCCTGGTTGGAATCCCCCTCAGGTCACAATCTACATGGAGTTTGCATGTTCTCCCTGTGTTTGTGTGGGTTTCCTCCAAAGGCATGCTGGTAGGTTAATTGGCTCCTTTCTAAATTGTGAGTTAGGGACAGGGGCAGCCCGTCCATTAGGTTCACCCGGGCGCCGCCCCCTCTCTCCTCGACACCCCTATATGCAATGGATAGAGTCATGCATAGCATGATTCTATCCATGGGTGCCACGGCCGCCCCCTATTCATGCGCCCGGCCCCCTTCAGGGCACCGGGCACGTGAATTACAGCGGCCAGGGGTTTTATCAAAGCACCCGATTAGATCCAGAGGCTCTAATAGGCTTCAAAATAGGGTGGGCTTGGGACGCTGAGGATGCGTCCGTAGCCCACCCAGGTGTGTTGCAACAGAGAATGATTATTCGCTGTTGCAACACTGATCCTCCTCCTGGTCAATCGGGAAGCGAGTCTGATACCCGTCACCGGATTGGCTGCAAGGACAGGTGATCTTATTGGACGCCTAGGAGGAGGGAGGAGACGCACAGCGGAAGCGAGGAGGAGAAGAGCCGCCCGCTCCCTGCCGTTGCCTGGATGCCCGATCTCCGCCGCCGCTCCCTGGATGCATGATCCCCGCCGCCGCTCCCTGGATGCATGATCCCCGCCTCCGCTTCGTGGATGCCCGATCTCCGCCTCCGCTCCGTGGATGCCCGATCTCCGCCTCCGCTCCGTGGATGCCCGATCTCCGCCTCCGCTTCGTGGATGCCCGATCTCCGCCTCCGCTTCGTGGATGCCCGATCTCCGCCTCCGCTTCGTGGATGCCCGATCTCCGCCTCCGCTTCGTGGATGCCCGATCTCCGCCTCCGCTCCGTGGATGCCCGATCTCCGCCTCTGCTCCGTGGATGCCCGATCTCCGCCTCTGCTCCGTGGATGCATGATCCCCGCCTCGGCTTCGTGGATGCCCGATCTCCGCCTTGGCTTTGTGGATGCCCGATCTCCGCCTCCGCTCCGTGGATGCCCGATCTCTGCCTCCGCTTCGTGGATGCCAGATCTCTGCCTCCGCTTCGTGGATGCCAGATCTCTGCCTCCGCTCCGTGGATGCCCAATCTCTGCCTCTGCTCCGTGGATGCCCGATCTCCGCCTCCGCTCCCTGGATGCATGATCCCCGCCCTTGCTTCGTGGATGCCCGATCTCCGCCTCCGCTCCGTGGATGCATGATCCCCGCCTCCGCTTCGTGGATGCCCGATCTCCGCCTCGGCTTTGTGGATGCCCGATCTCTGCCTCCGCTCCCTGGATGCATGATCCCCGCCTCCGCTTCGTGGATGCCCGATCTCCGCCTCCGCTCCGTGGATGCCCGTTCTCCGCCTCCGCTCCCTGGATGCATAATCCCCGCCTCCGCTTCGTGGATGCCCGATCTCTGCCTCCGCTCCCTGGATGCCCGATCTCTGCCTCCGCTCCCTGGATGCATGATCCCCGCCTCCGCTCCGTGGATGCCCGATCTCTGCCTCCGCTCCCTGGATGCATGATCCCCGCCTCCGCTTCGTGGATGCCCGATCTCCGCCTCCGCTCCGTGGATGCCCGATCTCCGCCTCCGCTTCGTGGATGCCCGATCTCCGCCTCCGCTTCGTGGATGCCCGATCTCCGCCTCCGCTCCGTGGATGCCCGATCTCCGCCTCTGCTCCATGGATGCATGATCCCCGCCTCGGCTTTGTGGATGCCCGATCTCCGCCTCGGCTCAGTGGATACACGATCCCTGCTGCCTAGATTGGGTAAGTGCAGAGAGAGACCGACCGGCGGACAGTGGGGGGTGTGGTGGGGGGTTTGAGTTGCCGCAGGGGGTTCGGTTGTTTGCCGCCACCCCCCCAAACAAAAACCCACCAGCCGCCACTGGTTAGGGGCCTTAGATTGTAAGCTCCTCGGGTGCAGATACTGATGTGAATGTACATTATGTGTACAGTGCTGCATAAGCTGACAGCACTATATAAGTAACTAAATCATAAGGACTTTAAAAGTACATTTTACAAAAATAGCGGACTGAAAAGACAGTCTTGTTTCTTTGTAACCTTTCAATGACCCCTCCCCCACTTATTTCCAGTTAGATGAGATTGATTGGGGGAGGCTCGGTCTGGTTTCTGGTAAACCCAACCCAATCCCATACACTATCAGTAAGGCTTTCTTCATGCGGTTGATTAGCTACATACACCGGATTCCCGCAGGGAGAATCAGCGGATTTATGTGGATGGACAGGTACATGTGAATTGTGTTTGCCACTCAGCCTATATAAACCAATGACAGGCTGACAGTGACCGCCGCTGTTCACATGTAGCTGTACACTACAGGGGCAACTGTGGTTAGGGACAGATATCCGAGGGTAACCTCAGGTAATACCTGGGACTCCAGTGCACCCTGAGCACCCAATGACCTCTGTGCCTCCAGTACACCTTGAGCACCCAATGACCTCTGTGCCTCCAGTGCACCCTGAGCACCCAATGACCTCTGTGCCTCAAGTGCACCTTGAGCAGTGATCCCCATGACTCCAGTGCACCCTGAGCACCCAATGACCTCTGTGCCTCCAGTACACCTTGAGCACCCAATGACCTCTGTGCCTCCAGTGCACCCTGAGCACCCAATGACCTCTGTGCCTCAAGTGCACCTTGAGCACCCAATGACCTCTGTGCCTCCAGTGCACCCTGAGCACCCAATGACCTCTGTGCCTCCAGTACACCTTGAGCACCCAATGACCTCTGTGCCTCCAGTGCACCCTGAGCACCCAATGACCTCTGTGCCTCCAGTGCACCCTGAGCACCCAATGACCTCTGTGCCTCAAGTGCACCTTGAGCACCCAATGACCTCTGTGCCTCAAGTGCACTTTGAGCAGTGATCCCCATGACTCCAGTGCACCCTGAGCATTCAGTGACCCCTGTGACTCAAGTGCACCCTGAGCACTCAATAGCCTTTGTAACTTCAGTGCACCCTGAACACCCAATGACTCTAGTGCACCCTGAGCAGTCATTTACCTCTGTAACCCCAGTGCACCCTGAGCATTCAGTGACTCCAGTGCACCCTAAGCATTCAATAACCTTTGCAACTTCAGTGCACCCTGATCACTCAATGACTCTAGTGCACCCTGAGCAGTCATTTACCTCAGTAACCCCAGTGCACCCTGAGCATTTAGTGACCCCCATGACTCTGGTGCAACTTGAGCAGTGACCCCTGTGACTTCAGTGCACCCTTAGCACCCGAACAGTGACTTCAGTGCACCCTGAACACCCTGTGACCCCTGTGACTCCAGTGCACCCTTGAACAGTCAGTGACCCCCATCACTCCAGTGCACCCTGAGAATTCAATAACCCCTGTGACAGTAGTGCATCCGGGGCACCCAGTTACGCCTTTGACTCCAGTGCACCTTGAGCAGTGACCCCTGTGACTTCAGTGCACCCTTAGCACCTGATCAGTGACTCCAGTGCACGCTGAGCAGTCAGTGATCCCTGTGACTCCAGTGCACCCTGAATTAGCGACCCCTGTGTTTCTAGTGCACCCTTAGCATCCAAAGACTCCAGTGCACCCTGAACAGTCAGTGACCCCCATGACTCCAGTGCACCCTGAGCACTCAATAAACTTTGTGACTTCAGTGAGCACTCAATAAACTTTGTGACTTCAGTGCAGCCTGAACACCCTGTGACTCCAGTGTACCCTGAGCAGTCAGTGACCCCCATTAATCCAGTGCACGCTAAATACCCAGTGACCCCTATAAATCCAGTGCATCCTGAGCATCCAATGACTCCAGTGCACCCTGAGCAGTCAGTGACTCATGTGAATCCAGTGCACTTTGAGTATTCAACGTCCCCTGTGACTCTAGTGCACCCTTAGCATCCAGTGACTCCAGTGCACCTTGAGCAGTCATTTAACCCTGTAACTCCAGTGCACCCTGATCCCTCAATAACCTTTGTGACTTCAGTGCACCCTGAACACCCTGTGATTCTAGTGCACCCTGAGCAGTCATTTACCTCTGTAACTCCAGTGCACCATGAGCATTCAGTGACCCCCCATGACTCTGGTGCACCTTGAGCAGTGACCCCTGTGACTTCAGTGCACCCTTACCACCCAGTCAGTGACTTCAGTGCACCCTGAGCAGTCAGTGACTCTATGACTCCAGTGCACGCATAGCACCCAGTGACCCCTGTCACTATAGTGCACCCTGATGACCCAGTGACTCCAGTGCACCCTGAGCAGTCAGTGACCCCCATGACTCCAGTACACCCTGAGACCCCAGTGACCCCTGTGACTCCAGTGTACCCTAAACACCCAGTGACCTCTGTGACTTCAGTGCACCCTGAGCAATCAGTTACCCACCTGACTTCAGTGCACCCTTGAACAGTCAGTAACCCCCATCACTCCAGTGCACCCTGAGCATTCAATAACCCCTGTGACACTAGTGCACCCTGAGCACCCAATGATGCCTTTGACTCCAGTGTACCTTGAGCAGTGACCCCTGTGACTTCAGTGCACCCTTAGCACCCGATCAGTGACTTCAGTGCACTCTGAGAAGTCAGTGACCCCTGTGACTCCAGTGCATGCTGAGCACCCAGTGACCCCTGTCCCTCCAGTGCACCCTGAGGACCCAGTGACTCCAATGCACTCTGAACAGTCAGTGACCATCACTCCAGTGCATCCTAAGCATTTAAAAACCCCTGTGACACTAGTGCACCCTGAGCACCCAGTGGCACCTGTGACTCCAGTGCACCTTGAGCAGTGACCCAGTCAGTGACTTCAGTGCACCCTGAGCAGTCAGTGACCTTGTGACTGCAGTGCACGATGATCACCCAGTGACCCCTGTCACTCCAGTGCACCCTGAGGACAAAGTGACCTCTGAGCATTCAGTGACCCCTGTGATTCCAGTGCACCCTGAGCAGTCAGTGACCCCTGTTCCTCCAGTGCATCCTGTGCATTCAGTGACCCCTGCGACACCAGTGCATCCTAAGCATTCAATAACCCCTGTGACACTAGTGCACCCTGAGCACCCAGTGACCCCTGTGACTCCAGTATACCTTGAGCACCCAGTGACTCCAGTGTACCCTGAACACCCAATGACCCCTGTGACTCCAGTGCAACCTGAGCAGTCAGTGACCCGCGTTACTCCAGTACACCCTGAGCATTCAATACCCCCTGTGACTCCAGTGCACCCTGAGCACCCAGTGACGCCTGTGCCTCCAATACACAATTTTCATTGTTGTGTCCCTGGCGTGTCCTGTGTGTCTCTCTGACTTCAGTGTCTCCATGTCATCTCTGGCACACTCCATTATTTTCTGGCCTTGTACCCTCTGCTGCCTCTCTATCCTCAGAAATGCTCCTGCAATATCCTGGACTGTCCTTCTGTCAGTGGATATGGACCTCTGTTCATGACAGACCGTGGCTGCTTTCTAAAAAAGGAAAAAAACAAACGGGAAGGCATTGAGTACACACGCTTACACCTGTGTATGGTCAACTATGAGCTAGGTGCTAGGGATGGGGGTGTAATGTGCTGACTTTAGTGGAACAATAGGTGTTAAATATTTAGTAAAAGTATGGCGCTTGGTTCTAAATAATGATAAAAGTAACATGTGACAGTACAGTAATAAAGATAATGTAATGTCAATAATAAAAAAGTAAATAAAAAAAAAGTAATTATATAGTCTAGTGTGATAGATTCGCAACACCAAAGTCAAACTTCCAACGTAATTTTCAAAATATGGATGTGCACTCACCAGAGATGTTTGACCCCTTTTACATATTGGAAGTGATAGTCCCCTGCTCCGACGTACCTTTCCCTTGAATTTGCGTCTTCTTCCTGAAGACGCAAATTCAAGCGAAACGTATATTGAAGCATGGGATCCTTGTAGCACACCCCAGGAGGAATCTTGGCTTTTTATTTTTTTTATTATTGACATTACATTACCTTTATTACTGTGTAGTCACATGTCACCCCTATCTATAAATCTATAATTATTTAGAACCAAGCACCATACTTCTACAATTGTAGCCATGCCTCCATAGGGGTTGCTGAATCTTCTGGTTCTGCGCCCATCTCAAACTGCAATCTCTCAGTTCTCTCAGGCGTGCCTCCCGACTGTGCTCACTTGACCAGCCCTCCCGGCTGTGACCAGTAGTCCTCCCTGGAGACTAGGGTTGTCCCGATACCACTTTTTTAGGACCGAGTACAAGTACCGATACTTTTTTTCAAGTACTCGCCGATACCGATTACCGATACTTTTTTTTAATGTCACGTGACAGTTTTTTTTTTTTTTTTTGAGGGGGGGGGTGGGGGTGGGGGTCGGGTGGGGGTGGGGGTATAGTGAACGGTGTCTGTGTGTGTGTTTTTGTTTTGGTTTTTTTCATTTACATTTATTATTTTTTACAATTTTTTTTTTATTCTTTATTGCACTATGTGTGTGTTTTTTTGTTTTTTTTGAATCAGCCCTGTTGGGGGGCTTTGGTGAGATATCAGGGGTCTTAACAGACCTCTGATATCTCCCCCTTGAGACAGAGAAATAGACTGAGGATAGAGATTCCCCAGTCCCTTTCTCTGCAGCCTCAGCTGCACTGAGAATGAATGGAGAGAAGACAGCGGCTCCTCTCCATTCATAAACTGAGGCATCGTAATCACAGGAGATTACATTGTTTCAGTTATGTGAATGGAAAGAGTCAGCTGACTCTCTCCATACACACAGCGGAGAGAGACAGCAGAACGGAGGGGACAGACGAAGAGAGAGGGGGACAACGGAAAGCCGGAACGGATGGGCACAGCGGAGGGGGACAGAGGAACGCATGGGGACAGCGGAGGGGGACAGAGCAAAGAAGAAGGACAGCGGGGGGGACAGAGGAACGGAGGAGGACAGCGGAGGGGGACAGAGCAAAGAAGAAGGACAGCGGATATACTGACACCTATCAGCAACCATAATTAATGTTTCGCCAAATTAAGGACCTCTGGTGAGGAAGCAGATATGGAACAGAAGCCCGCAAACCCATGCCCAGGCCTCACCAGCAGACATGTTTTGCAGCTTTCCCTGGAGAAGAGCAGTAGAGGTTCCTCTCTGAGGACCAGTTTGAGACCTTCTGATCTTCCAAGTTTTTTGTGGAGCTGTCCGGGCACTCAAGTCCATGCCAGGATCATGTTACACCCCATGTGTGGTACTTGTGGTTCATTTTAGACCCATTTTAGCCACACCAGGCATGAGTTTTTCCATCCTTACCATTCATCTCCTGGAAAGTGTGTTTAGACGGAAGGTTCATCAAAGAAGCAGGTAGAACACCTGAAATGGCCCTCAGGATTCTTTGTGTTTGTTAAACAGGTGTACTCAGTTTACTGGGAGTCGTTCGATGTTTATCTCCAGCCGCTCTGTAAATGCGTTATGTCATGGTGACCAGGATCAGAGTTCCCTGAAGAGAGATATGATAACGTTTTTTCCGGGAGTGAAGGTCAGCAGAGATTGCCATAACACACAAATTCCCCTTGTATATACTGTACTTCCTGACTGGGTCATGTGACTAACCAAGTTTCAATTTTCTGACTGTAATTGTGAGTTACTATAACTTGGCTATACTCATTCATGTGATGACACTGCTGGCTGTACCGTCAGCAAGGGTTCCGTATAAAGAGTTGTGCGTTGGGAATGCAGGGAGTCCCTTTAAAGGAAAATTTTAGGAGTGATATGGAGACCATCACTATTGACCTCCTTTTACAAATGCTTGTTGCCTGGATGACATCACATTCTTGAGAGACAGGGGCAATGCCAGGACAAAGTTGCTATCACACCATAGAGAGATATGTGACAGGGGAAATGACAAGGTTGGTATCACACTGTAGAGAGATGTGTGATGGAGGCAATGCCAGGACAAGGATGATATTGTACTGTAGAGAGATATGTGACAGGGGCAATGCCAGGACAAGGTTGGTATCGCACTAAAGAGAGATGTGTGACAGGGACAATGCCAGGACAAACTTGGTATCACACTGTAGAGATTTGTGTGACACTGGCAATGCCAGGACACAGATGCTATTACACTGTAGAGAGATGTATTGACAGAGGCAGAGGCAGAGCAAGGTTGTAATCACACTATTGAGAGATTTTTGACCGGGCAATGCCAGAACAAGGCTACTATCACACTATAGAGAGGGGTAATGCCAGGACAAAATTGGTATCACACTGTAGAGCGATATGAGACAGGGGCAACGATTGGGCATGGTTGATATCACTCTATACAGAGATGTGTGACGGGGCAATGCCGGGACAAGGTTGGCATAGAGATGTGTCTGATATTGACCTAATATGGCCATGTGGCCTGACATTGACTAAATACAATCATTTGGCTTGACATTGACCTAATACAGCGATGTGGCCTGACATTGACCTAATACAGCGATGTGGCCTGACATTGACCTAATACAACGATATAGCCTGACATTGACCTAATACGACCATGCAGCCTGACATTTACCTAATATGACTATGTGGTCTGACATTGACCAAATATAGCCATTTTGGCCAGACATTGACCTAATATGGTCATTTTGGCCTGACATTGACCCAATATGACCATGTGGCCTGACATTGACCTAATACAGCGATGTGGTCTGACATTGACCTAAAACGACCATGCAGGCTGACATTGACTTAATATGGCCATGTAGTCTGGCATTAACCAAATATGGCCATTTGGCCAGACATTGACCTAATATGGCAATTTGGCCTGAAATTGACCCAATATGGCCATGTAGTCTTACATTAAACCAGTTATATTGTGTGGCCTGACATTGACCTGATACGGCCATGTGGCCTGACATTGACCTAATTTGGCCATTTTGGCCTGACATTGACTCAAAATGACCATGTGGCCTGGCATTAACCAAATATGGCCATTTGGCCAGACATTGACCTAACATGGCAATTTGGCCTGACATTGACCCAATATGGCCATGTAGTCTTACAATTAACTAGTAAGACTGTCTGGCCTGACATTGACCTTATATGGCCATGTGGGCTGACATTGACCTTATACGGCCATGTGGCCTGACATTGACCTAATATGGCCATGTGGCCTGACATTGAACTGATTAGGCCATATGACCTGGCATTGACCTAAAATGATCATGTAGTCTGAAATTGACCTAATACAACCATGTGCCCTGAGATTGACCTAATATAGCCATATGGCCTGACATTGACCTAATATAGCCATGTGGCCTAACATTGACCTAATACGACCATGTGGCCTGACACTGACCTAATACGGCAATGTGCCCTGAGATTGACCTAATACGGTCATGTGGCCTGGCATTGACCTAATAGGACCATGTGGCCTGAGATTGACCCAAAATAGCCACGTGGCCTGACATTGACCTAATACGGCCATGTGCCCTGAGATTGACCTAATATAACCATGTGGCCTGACATTGATCTAATACAACCATGTGGCCTGACATTGACCTAATACTGCCATGTGCCCTGAGATTGACCCAATATAGCCACGTGGCCTGACATTGACCTAATAGGACCATGTGGCCTGACATTGACCTAATATGGCCATGTGGTCTGGCATTGACCTAATAGGACTATGTGGCCTGACATTGACCTAATATTGCCAATGTCATCTGAAATTGACCTAATACAACCATGTGCCCTGAGATTGACCTAATATAGCCATGTGGTCTGACATTGACCTAATACGACCATATGGCCTCACACTGACCTAATACGGCCATGTGGCCTGGCATTGACCTAATACGGCCATGTGGCCTGACATTGACCTAATACGGCCATGTGACCTGACATTGACCTAATACGGCCATCTGGCCTGACATTGACCTAATACGGCTATGTGGCCTGACATTGAACTGATTAGGCCATATGACCTGGCATTGACCTAAAATGACCATGTAGTCTGAAATTGACCTAATACAACCATGTGCCCTGAGATTGACCTAATATAGCCATGTGGTCTGACATTGACCTAATACTACCATATGGCCTGACACTGACCTAATACGGCCATGTGGCCTGGCCTTGATCTAATACGGCCATGTGGCCTGGCATTGACCTAATACGGCCATTTGGCCTGACATTGACCTAATACGACTATGTGGCCTGACGTTGACCTAATACGGCCATGTGCCCTGAGATTGACCTAATATAGCCATGTGGCCTGACATTGACCTAATACGGCCATGTGGCCTGACATTGACCTAATACGGCCATGTGGTCTGGCATTGACCTAATAGGGCTATGTGGGCTATGTGGTCGACAATGACCCAATATGACTATGTGGCCTGACATTAACCTTATATGGCCATGTCGTCTGAAATTGACCTAATACAGCCATGTGCCCTGAGATTGACCTAATATAGCCATGTGGTCTGACATTGACCTAATACTACCATATGGCCTGACACTGACCTAATACGGCCATGTGGCCTGGTATTGATCTAATACGGCCATGTGGCCTGGTATTGATCTAATACGGCCATGTGGCCTGGCATTGACCTAATACGGCCATGTGGCCTGGCATTGACCTAATACGGCCATGTGGCCTGGCATTGACCTAATACGGCCATGTGGCCTGGCATTGACCTAATACGGCCATGTGGCCTGGCATTGACCTAATACGGCCATGTGGCCTGACATTGACCTAATATGGCTATGTGGCCTGACATTGAACTGATTAGGCCATATGACCTGGCATTGACCTAAAATGACCATGTAGCCTGAAATTGACATAATACAGCCATGTACCCTGACATTGACCTAATATAGCCATGTGGCCTGACATTGACCTAATACGGCCATGTGCTCTGAGATTGACCTAATATAGCCATGTGGCCTGACATTGACCTAATACGGCCATGTGCTCTGAGATTGACCTAATATAGCCATGTGGCCTGACATTGACCTAATACGACCATGTGGCCTGACACTGACCTAATACAACAATGTGGCCTGAGATTGACCTAATACAGCCATGTGGACTGACATTGACCTAATATGACCATGTGGCCTGAGATTGACCTAATACAGCCATGTGCCCTGAGATTGACCTAATATAGCCATGTGCCCTGAGATTGACCTAATACGGCCATGTGCCCTGAGATTGACCTAATATAGCCATGTGGCCTGACATTGACCTAATACGGCCATGTGCCCTGAGATTGACCTAATATAGCCATGTGGCCTGACATTGGCCTAATACGACCATGTGGCCTGACTTTGGCCTAATACGACCATGTGCCCTGAGATTGACCCAATATAGCCATGTGGCCTGACATTGACCTAATAGGACCATGTGGCCTGACATTGACCTAATACGGCCATGTGCCCTGAGATTGACCTAATACAGCCATGTGCCCTGAGATTGACCTAATACAGCCATGTGGCCTGACATTGACCTAATACAGCCATGTGGCCTGGCATTGACCTAATACGGCCATGTGGCCTGGCATTGACCTAATAGGGCTATGTGGCCGACATTTACCCAATATGACTATGTGGCCTGACATTGACCTAATATGGCCATGTAGTCTGACAATGACCTAATACGGCCATTTGGCCTGGCATTGACCTTATATAGCCATGTGGCCTGACATTGACTGAATCAGAAGTCAATGGCTTAAAAAAATGCCTGGAGTTAGTGGTTAAGTCAGTGTACAGTCTGTGCTCCCCTTATATTGGTGGTCAGTGTATCCCCTTTTGTTGTTGGTGCCCATAATGGACACGTCAGGTATTCAGACACAGAAACTCAACACAGGGATAGTGGGAACCCCTCATAATGGGCACAGCAGGTGTACAGACCCAGGAACTCAGCACAGGGATGGTGGGAACCCCTCATAATGGGCACAGCAGGTGTACAGACCCTCGAACTCAGCACAGGGATGGTGGGAACCCCTCATAATGGGCACAGCAGGTGTACAGACCCAGGAACTCAGCACAGGGATGGTGGGAACCCCTCATAATGGGCACAGCAGGTGTACAGACCCAGGAACTCAGCACAGGGATGGTGGGAACCCCTCATAATGGGCACAGCAGGTGTACAGACCCAGGAACTCAGCACAGGGATGGTGGGGACCCCTCATAATGGGCACAGCAGGTGTACAGACCCCGGAACTCAGCACAGGGATGGTGGGGACCCCTCATAATGGGCACAGCAGGTGTACGGACCCGGGAACTCAGTGCAGGGTATTCACCAATAAAGTCCTTGAGAGACAGATGAGACTTTTAAAGGGGTTTTATCTCTGCTGATATCAGTTCTGGGTGGAGTGACTCTTTATGTTACACATTGCTTTATTCTCTGTGAAGACATTGCACGTCCCATGTTAGCGGGCACAAAAATGGCCAGCTTACCATGAAGGCTTTTTTACTGGTTTTGATGGATCCATTACAGGGATGGACACAGACATTCTCCAGTCAGGTGTGAAGTGCAGACAGCAAATCATCTGACATGTTGCGCGTTTTGGGGATATTTTGGCCGTTTTCTGTGACACAAGCAGCGCAGTGACTAATGTCACCTGTTGTTTGTGCTCGGTGGCAGCACCTGATGTTGTCACCCCCAGACATGTTTGGCCCAGCAGGTGTTTCCTGATTGCCGGGCCACAGATTGCCCAACGCCCTCCAAACTTCCTACTATTACCAGAAACCTCCCCCCCCCCCCTTCCAATCTATTATTCACACAGAAGTCATCAAGTCCCAGGAGATCCCCTCATATTGTTTATTTTACAGGAGAACTGTAAGAACAATTTAATGATTATTATTATAATAATACAAAGTACATAAAATGTCAGTGACTGAGATGTCATCGAGTTTACGGAGTAGGGGGAGGGAAGTATTCTTTTATATCTGTATTTATTGAGGAGTTTAGAGGGAAATAGGAAGAGAATAAAAAAAAAGATGGTATGTACATGGGCGTCCGCAGGTAGGGGCAAGGGGGGGCTAGTGCCCCCCCCTGGAGCAAGGTGTCCGCATATGGACACTCAGGGGCCCGGGCCAGGCTGATCCTGGGTGGGTGCAGAGCCGGCGCCAGCATGAGGGAGGAAATGTGGAAAAGAGGAAAGCCTTAAGGTACCAGGAGAGGGAGGGCACTAAAGCTACGGGTCCCTCAAGAAAAGCTGATGCTGACGCTGGCCCCGCTCACACCTTTACCCAGCGAATGGGGTCATATGCTGCGGAAGGCCTGGGCGGTGCATGTGTTAGTGGGAAGGCTGTTCCTGGAGTCCCGTTCCACCTCCTTATTTGTGCCGCCGCCATCGTCTCCTCCTCTCCATCTGACCGCGCCGGATCCGGATCTGGAACTGGGACGTCATCTGGCAATCGGCAATGTGGCAGACTGATCCATAAAAAAGCAGGTGAGTCGTCTCAGAGAAGGGACGGAGCAGCCGCCAGCCAGCGAGCAGTTAGGGAGAGTCACGCTGCCTACATCCATGCATTCATTTCAGCCAGCGAGCAAACTTTCAGCATGCCTGACAGTGTAGCGGGGTGGGCAGTGTAGTGTTAGTGGGGTGGGCAGTGTAGTGTTAGTGGGGTGGGCAGTGTAGTATAGTGGGGTGGCCAGTGTAGTGTTAGTGGGGTGGCCAGTGTAATGTTAGTGGGGTGGGCATTGTAGTGTTAGTGGGGTGGGCAGTGTAGTGGGGTGGGCAGTGTAGTATAGTGGGGTGGGCAGTATAGTGGGGTGGGCAGTGTAGTGTTAGTGGGGTGGGCAGTGTAGTGTTAGTGGGGTGGGCAGTGTAGTGTTAGTGGGGTGGGCATTGTAGTGTTGGTGGGCAGGGTAGTGTTAGTGGGGTGGGCAGTGTAGTGTTAGTGGGGTGGGCAGTGTAGTGTTAGTGGGGTGGGCAGTGTAGTGTTAGTGGGGTGGGTAGTGTAGTGTTAGTGGGGTGGGTAGTGTAGTGTTAGTGGGGTGGGCATTGTAGTGTTAGTGGGGTGGGCATTGTAGTGTTAGTGGGGTGGGCATTGTAGTGTTAGTGGGGTGGGCAGTGTAGTGTTAGTGGGGGGGCAGTGTAGTGTTAGTGGGGTGGGCAGTGTAGTGTAGTGGGGGGGGCAGTGTAGTGTTAGTGGGGTGGGCAGTGTAGTGTAGTGGGGTGGGCATTGTTGTAGTGTTAGTGGGGTGGGCAATGTAGTGTTAGTGGGGTGGGCAGTGTAGTGTTAGTGGGGTGGGTAGTGTAGTGTTAGTGGGGTGGGCATTGTAGTGGGGTGGGTAGTGTAGTGTTAGTGGGGTGGGTAGTGTAGTGTTAGTGGGGTGGGTAGTGTAGTGTTAGTGGGGTGGGCAGTGTAGTGTTAGTGGGGTGGGCAGTGTAGTGTTAGTGGGGTGGGCATTGTAGTGGGGTGGGTAGTGTAGTGTTAGTGGGGTGGGTAGTGTAGTGTTAGTGGGGTGGGTAGTGTAGTGTTAGTGGGGTGGGCAGTGTAGTGTTAGTGGGGTGGGCAGTGTAGTGGGGTGGGCAGTGTAGTGTAGTGGGGTGGGCAGTGTAGTGTTAGTGGGGTGGGCAGTGTAGTGTTAGTGGGGTGGGCAGTGTAGTGTTAGTGGGGTGGGCAGTGTAGTGTTAGTGGTGTGGGCAGTGTAGTATAGTGGGGTGGGTAGTGTTAGTGGGGTGGGCAGTGTAGTGTTAGTGGGGTGGGCAGTGTAGTATAGTGGGGTGGCCAGTGTAGTGTTAGTGGGGTGGCCAGTGTAATGTTAGTGGGGTGGGCATTGTAGTGTTAGTGGGGTGGGCAGTGTAGTGGGGTGGGTAGTATAGTGGGGTGGGCAGTGTAGTATAGTGGGGTGGGCAGTGTAGTGTTAGTGGGGTGGGCAGTGTAGTGTTAGTGGGGTGGGCATTGTAGTGTTGGTGGGCAGTGTAGTGTTAGTGGGGTGGGCAGTGTAGTGTTAGTGGGGTGGGCAGTGTAGTATAGTGGGGTGGGCAGTGTAGTATAGTGGGGTGGGCAGTGTAGTGTTAGTGGGATAGGCAGTGTAGTGTTAGTGGGGTGGGCAGTGTAGTATAGTGGGGTGGCCAGTGTAGTGTTAGTGGGGTGGCCAGTGTAATGTTAGTGGGGTGGGCATTGCAGTGTAGTGGGGTGGGCAGTGTAGTATAGTGGGGTGGGCAGTGTAGTGTTAGTGGGGTGGGCAGTGTAGTGTTAGTGGGGTGGGCAGTGTAGTGTTAGTGGGGTGGGCAGTGTAGTGTTAGTGGGGTGGGCATTGTAGTGTTGGTGGGCAGTGTAGTGTTAGTGGGGTGGGCAGTGTAGTGTTAGTGGGGTGGGCAGTGTAGTGTTAGTGGGGTGGGCAGTGTAGTGGGGTGGGCAGTGTAGTGTTAGTGGGGTGGGCAGTGTAGTGTTAGTGGGGTGGGTAGTGTAGTGTTAGTGGGGTGGGTAGTGTAGTGTTAGTGGGGTGGGCATTGTAGTGTTAGTGGGGTGGGCAGTGTAGTGTTAGTGGGGGGGCAGTGTAGTGTTAGTGGGGTGGGCAGTGTAGTGTTAGTGGGGTGGGCATTGTTGTAGTGTTAGTGGGGTGGGCAGTGTAGTGTTAGTGGGGTGGGTAGTGTAGTGTTAGTGGGGTGGGCATTGTAGTGGGGTGGGTAGTGTAGTGTTAGTGGGGTGGGCAGTGTAGTGTAGTGGGGTGGGCAGTGTAGTGTTAGTGGGGTGGGCAGTGTAGTGTTAGTGGGGTGGGCAGTGTAGTGTTAGTGGGGTGGGCAGTGTAGTGTAGTGGGGTGGGCAGTGTAGTGTTAGTGGGGTGGGCAGTGTAGTGTTAGTGGGGTGGGTAGTGTAGTGGTAGTGGGGTGGGCAGTGTAGTGTAGTGGGGTGGGCAGTGTAGTGTTAGTGGGGTGGGCAGTGTAGTATAGTGGGGTGGGCAGTGTAGTATAGTGGGGTGGGCAGTGTAGTGTTAGTGGGATAGGCAGTGTAGTGTTAGTGGGGTGGGCAGTGTAGTATAGTGGGGTGGCCAGTGTAGTGTTAGTGGGGTGGCCAGTGTAATGTTAGTGGGGTGGGCATTGCAGTGTAGTGGGGTGGGCAGTGTAGTATAGTGGGGTGGGCAGTGTAGTGTTAGTGGGGTGGGCAGTGTAGTGTTAGTGGGGTGGGCAGTGTAGTGTTAGTGGGGTGGGCAGTGTAGTATAGTGGGGTGGCCAGTGTAGTGTTAGTGGGGTGGCCAGTGTAATGTTAGTGGGGTGGGCATTGCAGTGTAGTGGGGTGGGCAGTGTAGTATAGTGGGGTGGGCAGTGTAGTGTTAGTGGGGTGGGCAGTGTAGTGTTAGTGGGGTGGGCAGTGTAGTGTTAGTGGGGTGGGCAGTGTAGTGTTAGTGGGGTGGGCATTGTAGTGTTGGTGGGCAGTGTAGTGTTAGTGGGGTGGGCAGTGTAGTGTTAGTGGGGTGGGCAGTGTAGTGTTAGTGGGGTGGGCAGTGTAGTGGGGTGGGCAGTGTAGTGTTAGTGGGGTGGGCAGTGTAGTGTTAGTGGGGTGGGTAGTGTAGTGTTAGTGGGGTGGGTAGTGTAGTGTTAGTGGGGTGGGCATTGTAGTGTTAGTGGGGTGGGCAGTGTAGTGTTAGTGGGGGGGCAGTGTAGTGTTAGTGGGGTGGGCAGTGTAGTGTTAGTGGGGTGGGCATTGTTGTAGTGTTAGTGGGGTGGGCAGTGTAGTGTTAGTGGGGTGGGCAGTGTAGTGTTAGTGGGGTGGGTAGTGTAGTGTTAGTGGGGTGGGCATTGTAGTGGGGTGGGTAGTGTAGTGTTAGTGGGGTGGGCAGTGTAGTGTAGTGGGGTGGGCAGTGTAGTGTTAGTGGGGTGGGCAGTGTAGTGTTAGTGGGGTGGGCAGTGTAGTGTTAGTGGGGTGGGCAGTGTAGTGTAGTGGGGTGGGCAGTGTAGTGTTAGTGGGGTGGGCAGTGTAGTGTTAGTGGGGTGGGTAGTGTAGTGGTAGTGGGGTGGGCAGTGTAGTGTAGTGGGGTGGGCAGTGTAGTGTTAGTGGGGTGGGCAGCGTAGTGTTAGTGGGGTGGGCAGTGTAGTGTTAGTGGGGTGGGCATTGTTGTGTGCAATAATTTTAATTCTAAATTGATGACCAACTGGGGCGAGATAGAGAGATGTACATCCAGCTGGTGCGGCACTGCCCACTCAAGCCCCTCCCCTCTATGATGTTGACAAAAAGGGCGGAGCATGGGTGACCTTAAAATGATGCCCCCCCCTGAAAAAATTTCTGCGGACGCCCAAAGTATTCGCCCCCCTTGAACTTTTCAACCTTTTGCCACATTTCAGGCTTCAAACATAAAGATATAAAAATTTTATTTTTTGTGAAGAATCACCAACAAGTGGGACACAATTGTGAAGTGGAACGAAATCTATTGGATTGTTGAAACTTTTTTAACTAATAAAAAAATGAAAAGTGGGGCGTGCAAAATTATTCGGCCCCCTTGCGTTAATACTTTGTAGAGCCACATTTTGCTGCGATTACAGCTGCAAGTCGCTTGGGGTATGTCTCTATCAGTTTTGCACATCGAGAGACTGAAATTCTTGCCCATTCTTCCTTGCAAAACAGCTCGAGCTCAGTGAGGTTGGATGGAGAGCGTTTGTGAACAGCAGTTTTCAGCTCTTTCCACAGATTCTCGATTGGATTCAGGTCTGGACTTTGACTTGGCCATTCTAACACCTGGATACGTTTATTTGTGAACCATTCCTTTGTAGATTTTGCTGTATGTTTGGGATCATTGTCTTGTTGGAAGATAAATCTCCGTCCCAGTTTCAGGTCTTTTGCAGACTCCAACAGGTTTTCATCCAGAATGGTCCTGTATTTGGCTGCATCCATCTTCCCCTCAATTTTAACCATCTTCCCTGTCCCTGCTGAAGAAAAGCAGGCCCAAACCATGATGCTGCCACCACCATGTTTCACAGTGGGGATGGTGTGTTGAGTGTGATGAGCTGTGTTGCTTTTACGCCAAACATATCGTTTTGCATTGTGGCCAAAAAGTTTGATTTTGGTTTCATCGGAGCAGAGCACCTTCTTCCACATGTTTGGTGTGTCTCCCAGGTGGCTTGTGGCAAACTTTAGACGAGACTTTTTATGGATATCTTTGAGAAATGGCTTTCTTCTTGCCACTCTTCCATAAAGGGCAGATTTGTGCAGTGTACGACTGATTGTTGTCCTATGGACAGACTCTCCCACCTCAGCTGTAGTTCTCTGCAGTTCATCCAGAGTGATCATGGGCCTCTTGGCTGCATCTCTGATCAGTCTTCTCCTTGTCTGAGCTGAAAGTTTAGAGGGACAGCCAGGTCTTGGTAGATTTGCAGTGGTCTGATACTCCTTCCATTTCAAAATGATCGCTTGCACAGTGCTCCTTGGGATGTTTAAAGCTTGGGAAATCTTTTTGTATCCAAATCCGGCTTTAAACTTCTCCACAACAGTATTACGGACCTGCCTGGTGTGTTCCTTGGTCTTCATGATGCTCTCTGCGCTTTCAACAGAACCCTGAGACTATCACAGAGCAGGTGCATTTATACAGAGACTTGATTACACACAGGTGGATTCTATTTATCACCATCAGTCATTTAGGACAACATTGGATCATTCAGAGATCCTCGCTGAACTTCTGGAGTGAGTTTTCTGCACTGAAAGTAAAGGGGCCGAATAATTTTGCACGCACCACTTTTCAGTTTTTTATTTGCTAAAAAAGTTTAAAATATCCAATAGATTTCGTTCCACTTCACAATTGTGTCCCACTTGTTGGTGATTCTTCACAAAAAATTAAAATTTTATATCTTTATGTTTGAAGCCTGAAATGTGGCAAAAGGTTGAAAAGTTCAAGGGGGCCGAATACTTTTGCAAGGCACTGTAGTAAATAATGCAGATTTCCAACCCTATAATGACAGATAATACAGCTATGCAACAAACAGCATAGTGTATGGAAGGCAGCGATCAACACTATATAGTGTACAACACAGCATATAGAGTGCAGGGGTCCGCATTATACAGTCATGGCCAAAAAATATTGGCACCCCTGAATTTTTGTCAGATAAAGCACCACTTCAACCAGAACATTTTTTGCAACAAATGTTTAGGCATTTTCATGTTTATTTCTTTTGTTTGTATTGGTATCACACAAAAAATTGGAGTTAGTGATCACTGTATAATATACAACAATAATATACAACATAACATAATAGAGTGCAGGGATGAAAATAATATATTGTACAACAAGCTATAGAGTGCAGGTATTGTGATTATATATAACATACAACACAGCATATAGAGTGCAGGGGTCAGGATTATATAACGGACAACATACAGTGCCTTGCAAAAGTATTCACCCACCTTGGCATTTTTCGTGTTTTGTTGCCTCACAACCTGGAATTAACCTGGATTGTTTGAGTATTTCAATCATTTAATATACAGCCCACAACAACTTCGAAGATTTTTTTTTTTTTTTTATTGTGAAGCAAACAACAAATAGGAGAAAATAACAGAAAAAGTCAATGTGCATAACTATTCACCCCCCTAAAGTCAATACTTTGTAGAGTCACCTTTTGTGGCTATCACAGCTCCAAGTCGCTTTGGATAAGTCTCTATGAGCTTGCCACATCTTACCACTGGGATTTTTGCCCATTCCTCCTTGCAAAACTGCTCCAGCTCCTTCAAGTTGGATGATTTGCACTTGTGAACAGCAATCTTTAAGTCTGACTACAGATTTTCTATTGGATTGAGGTCTGGGCTTTGACTAGGCCATTCCAACACATTTACATGTTTCCCCTTAAACCACTCAAGTGTTGCTTTAGCAGTGTGTTTGGGGTCATTGTCCTGCTGGAAGGTGAACCTCCGTCCTAGCCTCAAATCACACACAGAGTGCTACAGGTTTTGCTCAAGAATCTCTCTGTATTTAGCATCATCCACCTTTCCCTCAACTCTGACCAGTTTCCCAGTCCCGACTGCTGAAAAACATCCCCACAGCATGATGCTGCCACCACCATGTTTCACAGTGGGGATGGTGTTCTTTGGGTGATGTGATGTGTTGGGTTTGCGCCAGACATAGCGTTTTCTTTGATGGCCAAAAAGTTAAATTTTAGTCTCATCAGACCGGAGCACCTTCCTCCATACATTTTGGGAGTCTCCCACATGCCTTTTCGCAAACTCAAAACATGCCATTTTGTTTTTGCTGAAAGTAATGTCTTTCTTCTGGCCACTCTGCCATAAAGCCCAACTCTATGGAGCGTACGGCTTATTGTCGTCCTATGTACAGATACTCCAGTCTCTGCTGTGGAACTCTGCAGCTCCTCCAGGGTTACCTTAGGTCTCTGTGCTCCTCTCTGATTAATGCCCTCCTTGCCCGGTCCGTGAGTTTTGGTGTGCGGCCGTCTCTTGGCAGGTTTGCTGTTGTGCCATGTTCTTTCCATTTGGTTAGGATAGATTTGATGGTGCTCCTAGGGATCATCAAAGATTTGGATATTTTTTTATAACCTAACCCTGACTTGTACTTCTCAACAACATTGTCCCTTACTTGTTCGGAGAGTTCCTTGGTCTTCATGGCAGTGTTTGGTTAGTGGTGCCTCTTGCTTAGGTGTTGCAGCCTCTGGGGCCTTTCACAAAGGTGTGTCTATGTAATGACAGATCATGTGACACTTAGATTGCACACAGGTGGACATCATTTCACTAATTATGTGACTTCTGAAGGTAATTGGTGGCACCAGAGCTTTTTATGGGCTTCATAACAAAGGGGGTGAATACATACGCACATGCCAATTATTAGTTTATGTCTGAAAAACAGTTTTATGTATATATTTTTCTAATTTTACTTCACCAACTTAGACTATTGTGTTCTGATCCATCACATATAATTCAGATTAAAAAAACATAAACATAAACATAAAGGCTGTAATGTAACAAAATAGGTAAAAAGCCGGGGGGGGGGGGGGTGAATATTTTTGCAAGGCACTGTAACATATAGAATGCAGTAGTCAGGCACAGTGGCGGCCCACCGATTAGGGGTGCACGGGTTCCGCCCCCCACGCCGTGAGACCCATTTCCCGATTGGCCAAAAGGAGAAGCAATCTTATAGGCCGAGGAGGGAAGAGAGGGGAGACCCAACCCACCAGCCGCCACTGTGACTCCAGGGATGGCTCACCCACAGCGGCTCAGCCATCCAGCACTCCCCCCGGCTCGGACAAGGGAGGGAGGAGGAGGGGAGATTGGAGTCATCCCATGTAGGAGATCGGCCTCCTAAGGTAAGGAGGCTGTCCGGGGGGGGGGATTATTGAGCACCAGCTGCGACTGCTGTACAAAATAGCATATACAATACAGGGGTTAGGACTGAGTAGTGTTTTGAATGCAGCAATCATATCTTTATATTGTACACCATAACATAGACAGTGCAGGGGTCAGGACTATATAATGTACATTGTACTGTAGACTGTGCAGGGGTCAGGACTATATAATGTACACGGTACTGTAGACAGTGCAGGGGTCAGGACTATATAATGTACACCGTACTGTAGACAGTGCAGGGGTCAGGGCTATATAATGTACACCGTACTGTAGACAGTGCAGGGTTCAGGACTATATAATGTACACTGTACTGTAGACAGTGCAGGGGTCAGGGCTATATAAAGTACACCGTACTGTAGACAGTGCAGGGGTCAGGACTATATAATGTACACCGTACTGTAGACAGTGCAGGGGTCAGGGCTATATAATGTACACCGTACTGTAGACAGTGCAGGGGTCAGGGCTATATAATGTACACTGTACTGTAGACAGTGCAGGGGTCAGGGCTATATAAAGTACACCGTACTGTAGACAGTGCAGGGTTCAGGACTATATAATGTACACTGTACTGTAGACAGTGCAGGGGTCAGGACTATATAATGTACACGGTACTGTAGACAGTGCAGGGGTCAGGACTATATAATGTACACCGTACTGTAGACAGTGCAGGGGTCAGGGCTATATAATGTACACCGTACTGTAGACAGTGCAGGGTTCAGGACTATATAATGTACACTGTACTGTAGACAGTGCAGGGGTCAGGGCTATATAAAGTACACCGTACTGTAGACAGTGCAGGGGTCAGGACTATATAATGTACACCGTACTGTAGACAGTGCAGGGGTCAGGGCTATATAATGTACACTGTACTGTAGACAGTGCAGGGGTCAGGACTATATAAAGTACACTGTACTGTAGACAGTGCAGGGGTCAGGGCTATATAATGTACACTGTACTGTAGACAGTGCAGGGGTCAGGGCTATATAAAGTACACCGTACTGTAGACAGTGCAGGGTTCAGGACTATATAATGTACACTGTACTGTAGACAGTGCAGGGGTCAGGGCTATATAAAGTATACCGTACTGTAGACAGTGCAGGGGTCAGGGCTATATAAAGTATACCGTACTGTAGACAGTGCAGGGGTCAGGACTATATAAAGTACACTGTACTGTAGACAGTGCAGGGGTCAGGACTATATAAAGTACACTGTACTGTAGACAGTGCAGGGGTCAGGACTATATAAAGTACACTGTACTGTAGACAGTGCAGGGGTCAGGGCTATATAAAGTATACCGTACTGTAGACAGTGCAGGGGTCAGGACTATATAAAGTACACTGTACTGTAGACAGTGCAGGGGTCAGGACTATATAAAGTACACTGTACTGTAGACAGTGCAGGGGTCAGGACTATATAAAGTACACTGTACTGTAGACAGTGCAGGGGTCAGGACTATATAATGTACACGGTATTGTAGACAGTGCAGGGGTCGGGACTATGTAATGTTCAATATAGCATATGTAGTGCAGGGGGTCAGCACTATACAAGTTACAACATAACATATAAAGTGCAGGAATCAGGACTACATAGGGCTGCTGTTAGAAATAACGGGGCCCCATACAGCCTATCTGAAAAGCCCCCCCCCCCCCCCCCCCGGGGGCTGCACAGAATGAATGAATAGGAAGCGCTCCGAGGCTTCCTGCTCATTCACAAACTGAAGCATTGTAAATACAGTTTACTATGTGTCAGTGGTGAATGGACACAGGAGTGATTGGTACTGATCACTCCCTGTGTTCATTCAGGAAAGGAAGGGGCCAATAAATGACATCCCCCTGTGTGCCTGCAGCAGCTGTCAGTGAGAGAGGAGGGAAGCCGGAAGCACCGCGGGGGGGAAAGGGGCACACACGGGGGGAGGGGGCCTGGACAGCAGATGGAAGGGGTGAATTTGCTAGAACCATCCCCCTACAGTGCAGCCAGAGGGAGGGAGAGAGAGGAGGAGAATCCGGCAGTGCTGCAGTGGGAGACAGAATAAGATCGATGTCTGCAATAAGCCAGTACAGCCGGCCATCCTGCTCAGCAGGTGCCTGGGCCCCCCTTTTGAACTGATGACGCCTGGGCCCAGTACAGGAGGGCTGGCTGTACTGCCCTGTCAGCGGCCATGTGTAAAGAGTGCAGGGGTCAGGACTATGTAATGTACAATCCAGCCAGCGCACTGTCCCCTATTTATGCTGTGTGACTCAGTAATGCATAAGTCTACCTTTGTAGCAAATATGATACAGCAAAATGCTAAACATTCAGTATTCACTGCCAAAATTAGCTTCATGTAGTCTGTCCAGGATTTGAAGTATCAAACATTCCCTGTTGGAAATGCTCCAGTGTTGTGTGGAGCTGTGGGTTCCAGTTTGCAGCTGTCCTCAATCCCCTATAGCCGAGGTCTTCAAACTTTCCAAACAAGGAGCCAGTTTACTGTCATTCAGACTTTAGTGGGGCCGAACTGTGGCCAGTGGGAGCAAATAATGCCTCAGGATTGGTTGTCAGTGGCAGTAAAAAAATTACACAGCACCCCTGTGTTTAGCAGGAGGAGGAGAGTGCCCCATCAATGGTATCAGTAGGAGGAATAATGCCCCATCATTTGTATTAGCGGGTGGAATAGTACCTAATCGTTGGTTCTCAGTGGAAGGAATAGTGTTCCGTCATTGATGTCAGTGGGAGGAATAGTGCCCCATCTTTGGTGTCAGTGGGAGGAATAGTGCCCATCATTGGTATCAGTGGGAGGAATAGTGCCCCATCATTGGTATCAGTGGGAGGAATAGTGCCCCATCATTGGTATCAGTGGGAGGAATAGTGCCCCATCATTGGTATCAGTGGGAGGAATAGTGCCCCATCATTGGTATCAGTAAGAGGAATAGTGCTCTATCATTGGTATCAGTGGGTGGAATAGTGCCCCATCATTGGTGTCAGTGGGAGGAATAGTGCCCCATCTTTGGTGTCAGTGGGAGGAATAGTGCCCATCATTGGTATCAGTGGGAGGAATAGTGCCCCATCATTGGTATCAGTGGGAGGAATAGTGCCCCATCATTGGTATCAGTGGGAGGAATAGTGCCCCATCATTGGTATCAGTGGGAGGAATAGTGTCCCATCATTGGTGTCAGTGGGGGGGAATAGTGCCCCATCATCGGTGTCAGTGGGAGGAATAGTACCCCATCATTGCTATCAGTGAAAGGAATAGTGCCCCATCTTTGGTGTCAGTGGGAGGAATAGTGTCCCATCATTGGTATCAGTGGGAGGAATAGTACCCCATCATTGGTATCAGTGGGTGGAATAGTGCCCCATCATTGGTGTCAGTGGGAGGAATAGTGCCCCATCTTTGGTGTCAGTGGGAGGAATAGTGCCCATCATTGGTATCAGTGGGAGGAATAGTGCTCCATCATTGATGTCAGTGGGAGGAATAGTACCCCATCATTGCTATCCGTGAAAGGAATAGTGCCCCATCTTTGGTGTCAGTGGGAGGAATAGTGTCCCATCATTGGTATCAGTGGGAGGAATAGTGCTCCATCATTGGTATCAGTGGGAGGAATAGTGCCCCATCATTGGTATCAGTGGGAGGAATAGTGCCCCATCATTGGTATCAGTGGGAGGAATAGTGCCCCATCATTGGTATCAGTGGGAGGAATAGTGCCCCATCATTGGTATCAGTGGGAGGAATAGTGCCCCATCATTGGTATCAGTGGGAGGAAGGCTCTATTCACACTAGCGCGTTTTTTGATGCATTTTGCATTTTTCAGAAATGCATGGGAATTTTTTAACATGGGTTCCTATGGAACATGCTCACATCAATGCATTTTTGTGCCTCTGCGTTTTTGGAAAGGGTCGGGGACTTTTTTTTTAATGCAAAATGCAGCGTTTTGCATGTAATAGAATTCAATGGACCCGCATTCAAAACGCAAGTACCGCATTTTTACCGCGTTTTGCACTGATTGGTATCAGTGGGAGGAATAATGCCCCATCATTGGTCTCAGATGAAGAATTCATGCCCCATCATTGGTATCAGTGGGAGGAATGGTGCCCCATCATAGGTGTCGGTGGGAGGAATAGTGTCCCAAGGGCTGGATAAAGGCAAGCAAAGGGCCCGGGGGCTCCAGTTTGGAGACCGCTTCCCCCACAGAATGTTTTCATAGACAGCATTACATTGTTACTACAGTTACCACACGGCAACAGCAATTTGTAGCGCGCCATAACTATCAGCCAAAAACTATAGAAAGGTGAAGTAGAATAAGTCATATGATGCAGATGGAAAGAGGAAGAGTCGGAGAGGATGGGAGGCAGAAGCCAGAGATAGAAAAAGAAGGGGAGAGATAAGCGCGTGTCTGGGGGGATCTCCAATTCCAGTTCTAAAGAACTCTAGGTCTCCCGGGAAACTCGGGTCAGACTTGTTGGAATTCTTCTTCCTGTTATTATTCTTGGGAAGATATTACAGGTGTGATGGTGAGGGGAGGGCAGGAAGCCCCCGGAATAATTGGGGTCAGCCATCCCGATCCCTGTCCCCCCCCCCCAGGCTCCATACACAGAGAGCCCATCTCTCGGGATATTAGTGATGGAAATATCTTTCAGGAATACGTCTCCGCTCCAGCTGTCCCAATAACTCCATCCAGGAAGAGTGAAATCAATATATGGGGGTCCTGTGGACCAGGAATGACAATCACGCCGAGCCGGGGAAGAAGCCAAATTGGGTTGACATTTCTTAGTAAATAGAGATTATTTACAATGATTTTGTTGAAATGACCGACTTTGTTAGCAGCAAACATTTGCTGAAGTGAAAACAATCAATTTTGCTCATTGGGCTACCTAGATGAAAATAGCTTGATGAAAATAACAAAAATGTATCTTTTTTTTTGGTTGTGACAGGGTGTATTTAAGGGAGTTTAGATTATTCGTTTTATTCCTTTTATGTGTTTGATTTTTTTTTTATCTTTGTGCTGTCGCTTTACATTCTTTTTATTTTCCTTTTTTCATCGCTTGTTTTTGCTTTCTGTAAAAAAACAAAACAAAACCCACCCCCCCAAAAAAACACCTTATCCCTCGCTGCTGCGGGCTCCCTTCTCTTCGTACAACTGATCCCCTGAAGCCTATTCCCGACAGTGACATCATCACATACAATGCAGGACCAGCAGTCCTTCATTGTACGTGAGTAGGATGGTAAGCAACCTTGATTTACTGCTGTTTCCCTTCAAGCTGGTCAAGGGCACTTCCCTTGTTCTTTCCTCCACAGGGCCTAGGGAAGGTGCACACATATCTGTTTTAGGGAGTTATTCCACCATCTTGGCCTCTCCCATTCACCTGACCCGAGGCTCTCCAATTCAACTTACCCAGGGAGAGTTTGTAATAAAGGATTGTCTGAACCAGTACAATAAGAGGATCTTTGATTGGGTGGGTGTTGGCACAAACTAGGACAGTCCACGTCCTGCTTCTTTTTGGATAGGACAATCACCCACCTGTTGTTGAGTTAAACTCCCCCTCATATTATGTCAGACCCCTGGTCAGAGGCCCACTCGCAACATGCCTGGCTAGAGGCCTTAATACAGCCCTTTCTCAACCTTTTTACTCCAGAGAAACCCTTATAATAATTTTCAGGTCTAAGCGAAGCCCAAGTCCATCAGGGGTCATTAGGAAAATACCTCTTATATTGGTGGTCAGTGGGAAGAATGTCCCCCCCCTACAGCCAGCTAAAAAGATCGTTGGTTCCATGCTACTGACCAAGCTATGCTGGACGTGGAACTATGGGAGGTCAATTAGTCACTCTTCAAGGAACTCCTAGCAAACTCTGGAGGAACTCTATGGTTCCACTGAACCATGGTTGAGAATGGATGCCTTAATAAGTAGAATAAAAGAAACACACGCAAATGCACTTTACTGCAACTTCATATCTTCACATAGCTTCCCGTGACATATCACATTATATCAGAACCTGGCATGGAATGTTAACATTGTGTAGCAATCACTTTAGCGCAGAGCACAAGTACACATTGTAAGCCATCTTCCCTTTCCTCCATTTCTCTCCTTGGGAGCACAACAGAGTAGGGACCATTTCCTCATGTATACAGAGTCCACCAGAGGGTTGATCCCAGGGGTGGACTGACCATTCAGTGACAGGGAGGAGGCGGTGGTGGCAGCCTCTGATCCCAGAAGTAGCTCACTTATAATGGCAGAGTGGGTCGGAGTCCCAGGCTGTTATCGTGCCTTGCTACACACAGCTGGTGATGGAGCTGGCGGCTGTGGGAAGGTAACTAGACACTCACTCCTTCACTACTTCACCACGGCTGATGTAGTGATCAGAGAAGCCTGTTGATATAATTATACAGATTACAGTATACTTTTTTTGGGGGGAAGGTGTTCTCCCAGTGTAGTTTTTTTTTTTGGGGGGGGGGGAATGGTGGAGTCTCCTGTTGTAGTATGTAGTCTCTCACCCCCTCTCTCTCACCCCTATCTCTCAACCCCCTTCTCTCACCGTCCTCCCTCACCCCCTCTCTCACCCCCCTCTCACCCCCTCTCTCACCCCCTCTCACCCCCTTCCCACCCCCTCCTCTCTCCCACCCCCTCTCTCACCCCCCTCTCACCCCCTCTCTCTCACTCAATTCCACTCTTCTCTCTCACCCTCCCTCCGTCTCCCCCCCCACCTCTTTCCTCCCTCCCTCTCTAACCTTCTTCCATCTTTCTCCTTTTCCATCTCTCCCATCTCTCTCTCTCCTTCCTATTCCCCCCCCCCCCCCCACCTCCTTCTGTCTCTATCCCTACCCCCCCAACAGAAGTTTTTGTCATATTTCAGGTTCTCAGTAAAAAATGTGGTTAGTAGATTTTCCATGTTTTCTCAGTGTAAGAAAGTTATGGGGGATTGGCAACCCTGTCAGGAAGAAGCCGGACGTCCGCACAAGGCATTTACTACCTTACTACCTTTTATAGATTTAAACTTGTGGGTGGAGATAGGGGCGGAGTTAGATCACATGAATACTGCCAGGCTCCAGGAAAGGAGAATTGTGGTAAGCATTTGATACAAGTTTCTGTTTTTATGAATTCCTTTGGTTGCATGAAAATCAACCACTGAGACTGGACACAGCAGCTATAGATGACGGGTGTATGAGCATCGACCACTGATACTGGGCACAGAAGCTATAGATGATGGGTGTATGAGCATCGACCACTGATACTGGGCACAGAAGCTATAGATGATGGGCGTATGAGCATCAACCACTGATATTGGACACAGAAGCTATAGATGACGGGTGTATGAGCATCAACCACTGATATTGGACACAGAAGCTATAGATGATGGGTGTATGAGCATCAACCACTGATACTGGGCACAGAAGCTATAGATGATGGGCCTATGAGCATCAACCACTGATATTGGACACAGAAGCTATAGATGATGGGTGTATGAGCATCAACCACTGATATTGGACACAGAAGCTATAGATGATGGGTGTATGAGCATCAACCACTGATATTGGACACAGAAGCTATAGATGATGGGTGTATGAGCATCGACCACTGATACTGGACACAAAAGCTATAGATGATGGGCCTATGAGCATCAACCACTGATACTGGACATAGCAGCTATAGATGATGGGTGTATGAGCATCAACCACTGATATTGGACACAGCAGCTATAGATGACGGGTGTATGAGCATCGACCACTGATACTGGACACAAAAGCTATAGATGATGGGCCTATGAGCATCAACCACTGATACTGGGCACAGAAGCTATAGATGATGGGCCTATGAGCATCAACCACTGATATTGGACACAGAAGCTATAGATGATGGGTGTATGAGCATCAACCACTGATACTGGGCACAGAAGCTATAGATGATGGGTGTATGAGCATCAACCACTGATATTGGACACAGAAGCTATAGATGATGGGTGTATGAGCATCAACCACTGATATTGGACACAGAAGCTATAGATGAAGGGCCTATGAGCATCAACCACTGATACTGGACACAGAAGCTATAGATGATGGGTGTATGAGCATCAACCACTGATACTGGGCACAGAAGCTATAGATGATGGGTGTATGAGCATCAACCACTGATACTGGGCACAGAAGCTATAGATGATGGGTGTATGAGCATCAACCACTGATACTGGGCACAGAAGCTATAGATGATGGGTGTATGAGCATCAACCACTGATATTGGACACAGAAGCTATAGATGATGGGTGTATGAGCATCAACCACTGATATTGGACACAGAAGCTATAGATGATGGGCCTATGAGCATCAACCACTGATATTGGACACAGAAGCTATAGATGATGGGTGTATGAGCATCAACCACTGATATTGGACACAGAAGCTATAGATGATGGGTGTATGAGCATCAACCACTGATACTGGGCACAGAAGCTATAGATGATGGGTGTAAGAGCATCAACCACTGATATTGGACACAGAAGCTATAGATGATGGGTGTATGAGCATCAACCACTGATACTGGGCACAGAAGCTATAGATGATGGGTGTATGAGCATCAACCACTGATATTGGACACAGAAGCTATAGATGATGGGCCTATGAGCATCAACCACTGATATTGGACACAGAAGCTATAGATGATGGGCGTATGAGCATCAACCACTGATACTGGGCACAGAAGCTATAGATGATGGGTGTATGAGCATCAACCACTGATACTGGGCACAGAAGCTATAGATGATGGGTGTATGAGCATCAACCACTGATACTGGACACAAAAGCTATAGATGATGGGTGTATGAGCATCAACCACTGATACTGGACACAAAAGCTATAGATGATGGGTGTATGAGCATCAACCACTGATACTGGACATAGCAGCTATAGATGATGGGTGTATGAGCATCAACCACTGATATTGGACACAAAAGCTATAGATGATGGGTGTATGGGCATCAACCACTGATACTGGGCACAGAAGCTATAGATGATGGGCGTATGAGCATCAACCACTGATACTGAACACAAAAGCTATAGATGATGGGTGTATGGGCATCAACCACTGATACTGGGCACAGAAGCTATAGATGATGGGTGTATGAGCATCAACCACTGATACTGAACACAAAAGCTATAGATGATGGGTGTATGAGCATCAACCACTGATACTGGGCACAGAAGCTATAGATGATGGGTGTATGAGCATCAACCACTGATACTGGACATAGCAGCTATAGATGATGGTTGTATGAGCATCAACCACTGATACTGGACACAGAAGCTATAGATGATGGGTGTATGAGCATCAACCACTGATACTGGGCACAGAAGCTATAGATGATGGGTGTAGGGGAAGCAGCGCAGAGTTTTATAGATTTATATACTACTCAGGCTTTGATATACGGCTCTGCAGATATTCCAGAAGGTTAGGACTCCAGAAAAGGTCATTTTATGGAGATTGTTCTGATCCTCGGTGATTCCTAGCAGGCCTTCTGCTCACAATACTCATTGACTTTTATTTCATACAAATGTATCCTGCCTTTGTTGGAGGAGGTGAAAATGATCCAAACGTGGAAACGCCCGGCGTGAGAACTCACTAACAATGTAGAAGGGGATCCACCGGGCGGGAACTAAAACTTGTAAATAACGTTACTTCAACGAACAAGAAAAATGGAAAGTCTGTGTAACTGTTCTGTAACAAACAAGGTAAAGCAGATGTAAACCCAATCACTAAAATCCCATAGAAGCATTAAGATGTTATATTTATATATTTCTATATATATTTTCAACATTCTAAACATCATTTTCAATCTTTTTTTTAAGCTGTCGTTTCCTCAAAATATTCCCTGGTGATGCCGTCATGAAGGTTCTTGTTTCCTTTCTTCTACATACTGTCACCAGTCAGTGTCCCTGATCTCCACCACTCCAGTTATGATGACACTGTACTGAACTGGTCCAACAGGGACCAGCCAATGTTTGATTAGTGTGGACTGTAGAGGCTCCCTCACTTGACAGAAGTTGTTGATTGTTAATTGACTTCTGTCAAAGGGACATGTTGGAAATGTTTCCATCAATCAGTAGCTGCAGCCAATCAGATACAAACAGTGGCACCTGTCGATGATGCGACTTTGGACTCTGGCTGCCCTCTGCCTTGGGTTGACGCACTGGAAAAAAAAAATTTGTAATTCCTTTATTACCCCCCAAAAAAAGTTACAGTCAAAGTATGCAATATCAACAAATATCACAGTCAAAAAACACAGATAGGGTCACTTAAGCAGAGGGATGGAACATCATGCCCAGTGCTGCACAATATAGGCGTTTATAATGTAGCAGCAAGGTCTCCGGCCTCCTTCAGTCTAATGAGGACCTCCAGAGACAGAGATAGCTGACATCCTTCTGTAAGTGGTGGGTTGTGAGGCATGGTGGGTGCAAGGTGGATAAAGTTATTGGGCGCAAGATACTTCTTGGATGTAAAAGAGGTTTTATTTCTCTTAACAGTCCTTTTTATATTTTGAGGGGGAAAGAGGGTTAGGGCCAGGACACCCTTAAGCAGTTTCAATTTCAATTGGCAGAATCCGAGAATTCAATAGGAGGACAGCCATACAGGGAAAGGCCCCAGCAAGGTGCCACGTCTGCACGTGCAGGATTGCTGTCTCCCATGGCAACAGTCTTTAGCAGTTCCTAAGACAAATCGTTATAGTCCTCTTTGCTTCACTACAACTTCTACTTGTAGTTCTTCAGCCCCTTGAGCTCCCAGTCCCTCACTGGACTCTCTGATTCACTAACTCTGAATCCCTGGAGCTCCTCCAAGCTTTGTGGTAGTATCTCCCTGAAGTGTCACCCACGCTTGCCTGCTGGATCCCTAGCTTGGCCCTCAAGATACTTCTCAACTTCACCCCTGCTAACCGGCTCGGTCCCTGGCTTGACTCACAAGGCTGATCTGCAAGCGTCACCTCCACTGGTTGGGTCCCTGACTTGATCACTGCCTGAAGTTTCCCGATTCTCCAACGTGCCCATTTGGTGAGAATGCTGCTCCGGTACTTGCTTAAGTTACTCACTGTGGTCCCTGGTAATAAGGTGGATGGTCCCTTAGTGGCGACAGCTTTCCGTCTACCTCCGACCACGACAGGTTCTCCGGCCGGCAGAACCATCACTTATGGTTGGACTGCAAGCCGCAATCCAAACCCTGTGCTGCCCTCTTCTGGATAGGCCCTCACACAGCCTGGCAGCCAGATGCCTCCGGGATAGCCACAATCTCCGGCCTAGCAGCCTGGGGCGTACAACACATGTCCACCCAGACAGCCGTCCAGGTGGCACAGAACATAGATCACCTGACTCCACCCGAATATATAGGCTCTCCCAGCAGGCCAAGGGATTCAAGAAAACCCCTGCCTATTGGCTGAGATCCCCTGTACCCATAACCTGACCTTGGGTTGCCCTTCTTGTATCTAGTACCACCAAGTACCCGGCCACCTAGCAGTAGAGGAGTAAAAAAAAGTACAACAAGGCGCCAAACTTAGGGAGAAATCAACGGATCTCTAGCAATTAACCAGGGTAACTATCCCTGTCAAGTCAATTTGTGAAGAGCTCCCTGACTAAACCCCAGGGCTCTACAATTAAAAAAAACGATTAGGGTTGTGCGGATAGTGGCCAGAGAATCGCACTGGGGAGCCCAACAAACAATTATATGGCAGACCCAATACATATATGTTTGAATGCTACAGATACAATAAAATGGAGTCATTCGGATTTGAGTCTTTTTAACATCACGGGAGGTAATGGTTCCCTAAGGCCTGTCTTGCCCAGTAATGGGGTAACGTAAAAGGCTTAACGTAGAAGGCGAAATGTAGGCAGGGATATACGACGCACTGGAAAACTTTTAACCTTTGCTAAAATAAAGGTCCAATGCACTTTTTCCCCCCCAATCTATGAAGCTACAATCATACTGTGCATTAAATGACTTCCCACCACCAGATATTCACCAGACCAATGCCATGTTCAAGGAATGATAACGATAGAACATATAGGCACACTGAATAATATACAAGGACACCTTCAAATTCCAAGTTCTTTTCCTGAATTTTTTTTTTCAAAATCAAAAACAAAGTTTTATTGAGCATAAATAAAAAGGATTTGTACAAACAGTAAGTGCAACATGCACTACAGTCAAAAGAAACGAGTATAATGACAATCATACCAAAATGAGCATTTTAGTGGTTGGCGTGAACATTGTGATATCAAGTAGACTGTAATAAAGTATGTATAATACTCAAAATAACAGAAAGAAGAAGATCACCACATTTGCCAGTATATGTGAACAAAACCATGGGTATTTGGCTAAGGGTCTAGGTTGGAAGCACTTGTAGAGGGGCGTACCATATATCAGTGCTGGGGTGTAGTGGTATGCGATGGGGGGGGGGGGGTCATTCCGCATCGGTACAGGTGGAGGCCTTCTCCAACCATCTGTCCCAGATCTTATGATATTTGTTAGGACAGCCCCTATTCATATATAGCACCCTTTTATAGGGAAGGGTCTTGTTGATAGCCCTGATCCACTGATGAAGGGTCGGGGGGGCGACTCCTTAATCCAAGTTTTAGCAACTTTCAGTCTAGCTGTGAAAATTAATTCCTGTAGAAAGGTGTTCAGGTATTTGTCCTCCTCGGAGGTGGAGAGGAGGCCTGGAATGCATTGTCAAAGGGTCAAGGGGGAACCCATTTGGTCGTGGAGGAATTTGACCACCTGTGTTCAGCATCCCTAGAGGGAGGGGCAGGACCATAACAGATGATAAAATGTGCCCCTGGGATCACCACATTTGGGGCACACCGGGTTGTAGCCTGCACTTAGAAAGACAAGTGGGTGTAAGGTAGGACAGATGCAGAATGTATAAATGAGTGAGCCGATCAGATAGCTTGGGGGAAACAGATTTGCACGCTCCCAAAATCTCATGCCATTCCTCATCCACCACCTTCCCTATGTCTGCTGTCCAATGGGACTTCGGTTGGTAGGCTAAAGCGGTGGCGGTCTTTTCCTGACTTAATTACAATATCCAGTTTTAATTGGATTGTTGTCTCTAATACCCCTCTCTCCACCGCTTCTACCATTTTTTTTTTTAAGCTTTTACATGGCTTTTACAGATGCTGTACCTTGCAAATGTATTCACCCCCTTGGCATTTTGGTGTTTTGTTGCCTCACAACCTGGAATTAACATGAATTGTTTGAGGATTTGCATCATTTAATTTACAGAACATGCCCACAAATTTGAAGATTTTTTTTTATTGTGAAGCAAACAACAAATAGGACAAAATAACAGAGAAAGTCAATGTGCATAACTATTCACCCCCCTAAAGTCAATACTTTGTAGAGCCGCCTTTTGCGGCTATCACAGCTCCAATTCACTTTGGATACGTCTCTATGAGCTTTCCACATCTTACCACTGGGATCTTTGCCCATTCCTTCTTGCAAAACTGCTCCTTCAAGTTGGATGGTTTGCGCTTGTGAACAGCAATCTTTAAGTCTGACCACAGATTTTCTATTGGATTCAGGTCTGGGCTTTGACTAGGCCATTCCAACACATTTACATGTTTCCCCTTAAACCACGCAAGTGTTGCTTTAGCGGTGTGTTTGGGGTCATTGCCCTGCTGGAAGGTGAACCTCCGTCCCATCTTTCCCTCAACTCTGACCAGTTTCCCAGTCCCGACTGCTGAAAAACATCCCCACAGCATGATGCTGCCACCACCATGTGGTTACAGTGGGGATGGTGTTCTTTGGGTGATGTGATGTGTTGGGTTTGCACCAAACATAGCGTTTTCTTTGATGGCCAAAAAGTTAAATTTTAGTCTAATCAGACCATCAGAGCACCTTCCTCCATACATTTTGGGATTCTCCCACATGCCTTTTTGCAAACTCAAAATGTGCCATTTTGTTTTTTGCTGAAAGTAATGTCTTTCTTCTGGCCACTCTGCCATAAAGCCCAACTCTATGGAGCGTACGGCTTATTGTCGTCCTATGTACAGATACTCCAGTCTCTGCTGTGGAACTCTGCAGCTCCTCCAGGGTTACCTTAGGTCTCTGTGCTGCCTCTCTGATTAATGCCCTCCTTGCCCGGTCCTTGAGTTTTGGTGTGCGGCCGTCTCTTGGCAGGTTTGCTGTTGGGCCATGTTCTTTCCATTCGGTTATGATAGATTTGATGGTGCTCCTAGGGATCATCAAAAATTTGGATATTTTTTTAGAACCTAACCCTGACTTCTACTTCTCAACAACATTGTCCCTTACTTGTTTGGAGATTTCCTTGGTCTTCATGGCAGTGTTTGGTTAGTTGTGCCTCTTGCTTAGGTGTTGCAGCCTCTGGGGCCTTTCAAAAAGGTGTGTATATATAATGACAGATCATGTGACACTAAAGCCTCGTACACACGATCGGACTTTATACAAACTTTTCCGTGGATTTCTGTACAAAGGGCATTGGCTCTGAACTTGTTAAGCATACACACGGCAGGACTTTTTAGGCAACAAACACGAACGTAGTGATGTTTCAACGTACAGACGACACTTCAAAAGAGGACGTTCAAATCTCTGGTGCCACCCTTTGGTCAACTTCTGTAATGTTGTCTAATCTTTTGCATTGGCTCTGAGCATGCATGTTTGTACTTTGTACTAAAGTCTGATGGTTTTGTGTACACCCGATCGGACTTGCCGACGTCAGACTCTTGTTGCCGCCAAGTCTGTCTGTTCACACAGCCAACATTAGTCCAATGAAAACCGAAAAAGTTTGTTCGATGGAGCGTACACACGGTCGGATGTTGCCTTAAAACAGCTAATTTGCATGTTTGTTGTCAAAAAGTTCGATCATGTGTACGGGCCTTTAGATTGCACACAGGTGGACATCATTTCACTAATTATGTGACTTCTGAATGTAATTGGTTGCACCGGAGCTTTTTATGGGCTTCATAACAAAGGGGTGAATACGTACGCACATGCCAATTATCAGTTTTTTATTTCTGAAAAATAGTTTTATGTATATACTTTTCTAATTTTACTTCACCAATTTAGACCATTGTGTTCTGATCCATCACATATAATTCAGATTAAAAAAACATTGAACTAAAGGCCAGGGCCGTCTTTAACGCAGGGCAAAAGGGGCAGCTTCCCTGGGCCCTGTCATGGTCGGGGGGCCCACCAAAGCAGCTGACCCTTGAACCCGCGCTTCCCGCAAATTGGGGTCCCCTGATAACCCCGCCGAGCACACAAAAACATCGCTGTATTCCCCGGCCAGCAGAGTGGGGGCAGGGCCGAGAGCTCCACTGCAGCTCTGACCCGCCCCATGCAGCCTGTATGCTCGGAGCTGAGATCGGAGTAGGAGCGCTGAGAGCCCCGCCTCTGGACCTCTTTAAAACCCGCCCCCAGACCTTTGCGAGTCCCACCCCCAGACCTTTGCAAGCCCTGCCTCCGGACCCCTGAGGGCCCCGCACCTTGATGTCTGAGGGCCCCGCACCTGGACCCCTAAAGGCCCCGAACCTGGACCTCTGAGGGCCCTTCACCTGTCCCTGAATAAATTAGGTGGTGAGCCTGGCTGTCTAGGTAGGTCCCTCTCCCCATAGACTGCTTGTTGACTGTTATCCTAGCCCTGACCTGTTTATGAACAGTATAGCTGTACACTGTTGATAGTTAAAATTTTTAAATGGTTACTTAGTTGATCACCTCCTGTACTCTGGTCTCTGGTTATCTCCTGTATTAGATTTGCAGTCTCTGGTCATCTCCTGTACTGGATTTGCAGTCTCTGGTTATCTCCTGTACTAGATTCGCAGTCTTTGGTCATCTCCTGTATTAGGTTTGCAGTCTCTGGTCATTTCCTGTACTAGATTTGCAGTCTCTGGTCATCTCCTGTGCTAGATTTGCAGTCTATGGTCATCTCCTGGGCTAGATTTGCAGTCTATGGTCTTCTCCTGTACTAGATTTCAGTCTATGGTCATCTCCTGTGCTAGATTTGCAGTCTATGGTCATCTCCTGGGCTAGATTTGCAGTCTATGGTCTTCTCCTGTACTAGATTTCAGTCCCTGGTTATCTCCTGTACTAGATTTCAGTCCCTGGTTATCTCCTGTACTAGATTTGCAGTGTCTGGTCACCTCTTGTATAAGATCCGCAGTTTCTGGTCATCTCCTGTATTAGATTTGCAGTCTCTGGTCATCTCCTGTATTAGATTTGCAGTCTCTGGCAATCTGCTGTATTAGATTCCCAGTCTCTGGTCATCTCCTGTATTAGATTTGCAGTCTCTGGTCATCTCCTGTAGTACGTCTCTCAGTGAGCAGTAATGTTGTACAGTAACCTCTAGCAATGAATGAGGAAGCAGAAATTATGTGTTGTAACCTCTAACAACCAGTCAGTGATCGGTAATAATATGCTGTATCCTCTGGCATACAGAAAAAAGAAGGGACATAAAGAAAAAGTTCCCAAAAGCAATTCTTCAAGGAGGAACAGGCAATTTTCCAAAAATATAAATGATTTTATTGCACAAATTCACTTAACACTAATCAAAAATTGAAAATACCTCCACCAAATTCATTAAAATTAGAGAACGTTGCCCACAGACTCAGATGGCCACCACACACATGTGTACACCCCCCATGGATGACTTTATACAATTAGTGAAAATCAATGACGATTCCCAGGAAGATATGAGTAATGGTTTTCCTAGGAGCACTATACTGATATTAGGAAATTGTTTTGGCATGGCCTATCTTCTGGATGAGGGAATTGACCTAGAGATACAGTCAGCTTTCTTTTGTGAGCAATCTGCCCCCAACAATGATGCTGATTCCCTTCAGAAACTATATAGGAATCATAAGAAACTAACGAATAAATTTCTCAATAGGAAATGGGATATTTCCTCACCAAAGTCTCATATTGAACACGGGATAATTCCAAGGGGCCTGAGGGAACGAGTCATTCCAGCAGGCCACCTTCACACCCCACGCTTCCTTGAAGTATGGAAGACTGGGTGTGTGAAACGTGGCCTTGAAATTATGCAAATGATTGTAGATGAAGAACAAGCTCAACTGGACGAGATTAAAGCCGAAATAGACACTAGTGTACGTCTACTAGAACCCCTCAAACAAGAACCCTCATTTGAAAAACAGAACGAACTCCTCAAAAAGGAGGTAGAAAAAACCCCCAAAAAATCTAAAAACTAATAAACAGGAGAAGTTCAAACAGAACCTGTTAGATTGGGAACATCTTTGATCCCACTACACATAGAGGTAGAAGTAGATCACGTAGGGGACGGGGTAAAAATCAAACTCCCAGTCATCAACCTAATTCATCTACAGATAGCGAGGGCGAGCATCGACATTAATCTGTTACTTTTTTAGAGAAGCGGCAAGACTCTATAGACATTCCTGGTCCAAACAAAGGAAAAACCAAATTAGCTACAAAGGGGAAACTAACCACCCAAACATCCCTAGTGGACCAAGGAAGAGGAATAGAAAAAGGCAAAAATCAAAGAGAACTAAGAGCCAGGACATGCAGAACTTAGTCGACATTGAGCCGACTACGCATTCTGTGAGTTCTGGGGCTCTGCAAGACATGAAGGTAGTGAACCTTACAAAATTTCCTTTTTAAATTCATATCCTTATCTCCCTACTTCAAAAAGGCCTCTCATTTTCACCCAAATCAGTGATGAATGAATTTGAGGTCTACAAGGATATCTCACTTTTTTTCTTCAAAAAGTGATTTTTAGGTACTGGCACACAGAATGGCATAATAAAACCAAAATGAGTCAGTCTAACAAAGAAGAAATAGCAGCTCTGGATGCCCTAATGTCTGTCTCTTCTGCAGGAGAATGCCCACTCTGGTTCAGATAATGAAACATCTGATACAGAGGGAGAAAATGTTCGTCCATCTAAACTTCAAATTAAATCGGTTAAAATGCCACCTTTATCAAAACATAAATGGATCAAACTTTTCCTTGATCAGGTCAAAAAGGACCTGTCCAAAGTAAATTGGAAATATAAGGGCATTGGTACTCTTACTCGGGAAGAAAGACAAGCCTGAAGGAAACTGGAGGAGGCTCCGGGTATTGTGATCAAAGGCAGTGAGAAGGGTGGTAACATTGTTTTACTCAACCAAGATCAATATGAACAGGAGGTGATGAGACTACTCCTTGACAAATCCACCTACCGTAAGCTTTCCTCCAATCTCTTCCCCGCCATAGTAATGGCCCTTAATTACAAGCTAAATTTAGGCCTGGAAGAAAGCCTGATCACTAAGAAAGAATTTAATTATCTGAAGGTCCTGCAATTTAACACACCAACATTTTATATCATACCTAAACTTCACAAATCCCTAACTGATCCCCCAGGCAGACCCATTGTGTCAGCTATCAATGGCCCCCTGGAAAAAAACGGGAAGTTCGTGGATGCACTAATTAAGGAATTGGTACATGACCTCCCCTCTTATGTACAGGATACTTGTGATGTCCTCCACTGAGTGGACACCATGACTGTCCCTGAAGGAGCCTTACTCGTGGGGATTGACGTGGAATCCCTGTACACGTCGATCCCCCACAAGTGGGGACTTAGGGCTGTGCAATTCTTCCTGGATAGGAAGTATCCGCTCATGGGATCGCAAAATGAATTCATTATTGATATCCTTGATTTCTTACTTGAACATAACTGTTTTCAGTTCCTGGGGACCTATTATCAACAAATCAGGGGGACCTTGATGGGAGCACCCTGGGCCCCTTCATACCCCTGCCTCCATCTCGGCTTGTGGGAGGAGGAGATTGTCTGCTCGTCGCCACTGTACCTCGGCCGCAGCCTCATGTGGCTGAGGTACATTGATGACGTGCTGATGATCTGGGGGGGCACTCCCCAGGAACTGATTCAGTTCATTGATGAGCTCAATACTAATGATAGGATCATCAAACTCACTTTTTCCTTTCATCCACAAACTCTACCGTTCCTGGATCTAACTATAGGAGTGGAAAATGGTAGGATTACAACCAAAACTTTCAGAAAACAAACAGCAGCTAATACGCTGCTACAGGCTACCAGCCATCATCATCAGATCACTTATACAAGGAATACCTGTTGATCAGTTCCTTAGAATCAAACGGAACTGCTCACAAGAACATGATTTTGGTGTTGAGGCTAGGGAGTTCTATAGTAGATTCAGGGAGAGGGGGTACTCGCATCATTGCATTAGGAAGGCAAAAAAGAAAGCCATGCAGGTTGATAGACGAGTCCTCCTTGATAAAACCCTCGGTCCCAAATCCTTGAGTCAATCACAGGCACCCATTAGAATTATCACCAAATGTGGTGTGCCATAGCTGCCAGGAATGCGTCCACCGTGCAAATGACTCGACTCTTTTGTTCCCATAAATTATGGGCCCAGGCCTGAGGTTCATCGGACAGCAAAGAGATGAGGAACCCGACTTTAACAGTCTCTGAAGCAAAAGTCCGGGGTTGCAGGGGCTAGGTACAATAGGCAGGCAGTCTTGAAGGATCTGAACTTTTTCCGGTCTCCGGAGAATCGCTCCGGAATGGGAACTCCGGGTTCTTGAGGCGGGAACATCATCAAGGGAGCCGCAGAGGATTGTTCGTGAGCAGATAACTCTGACAGGTGTTGCAACTTATCCGTTAGTTGCAGGTAACCTTCCTGTAATTTCTGAACTGCTTGGGTCAGAGTGGTGGCTTGTTGGCACAAGGTCTCTAATGGGGACGCACCTCCACCGGCCTCAGTCATGGCTGGATTATACTGTCAAGTCTGTAGTGTGAGGCCGGGTTGCTGAGAGGGCGCCCCTTGCGGCTGAGTGCAGCGCGTCCCTGGATGTGGGTACAGGGAATGCGATGCACAGAGGTGCACGGGTTGCCAGGGATACTGCAAGCTGGCTGGTTGGCTGTAAGTAGCTAGAGTGCGTTGTGGCAGCCGTGCGGAGAGAAGTCTTGAACGGTAACAGCAGGGTAAACCGGGAACAGGGTCCGCAGCCAGGCCAGGGGTCAGATACCAAAAGACAGTCCGAGAGAGGTACAGGAACAAGCCGGGTCATACACAGAGGGCAGAAGATCGGAGAGTAGTCAGCCAAGCCGGGGTCAGAGCGAGGAGATAAACAGGAACACAGGTCAAGCCGAGCAGAGATCAAGCAGGGGTCTTCAGAGTATACAAGGCACAGGAACACAGGAGCTGTTTGATAATCCAGCAAACTGCAAGTGTCAGTGACAGGTTTAAATAGGCCGGGGGGGTGTTCCCACAAGATCAGGGCGTGCTCACTAGACTCGCCTGCCACCATGACGGTTACTGGCGGAATTGCCCACAACACGGCCATTTCCCTGACAGACGATGAGTGTCCACTTGCATTACGTTTTTTTAACTTCCATGGCAGTGACCCCAGGGGACTATCCTTTAAGGGCATTTATAGGCTAAACTTGCCTCTTAGAAGGGGCGACTTCGACAGAATTTTATGTCAGAAAGAAAAAATGTGGATTTACAATTTGAATAGCATGCAACCTCTGGGGTTAAACAATGAATGTAACCTTTCTGTATTTCTTACACCATAGACCCTAGTAAACTTCCACTTTTTTAACCGTCCTCTTACTTAAAAATAAAAATTTATTTTGGAGGTACTACCTATTGCTATGCAGTACTTCATTGAGCATGCTGCTTGGCATGTCCCCTCTCATGACACTCAGGACTGTATTCTGATAGGCCTTTTACTGGCATGCTGCCATAAGACTTTGGACAAATCATGGTCTATTCAAACTGACCTCCATCACTATTCCCTACTTAATATTAACTAATAGAGTTTTCATTACTAGGTGCACAGCATTTAATATTTTTTGTTCTTATGGGTCTTCTGATCACTGGTTATTACCACTATTCTTCCAGCACTCATCCTCTTTTTTTTTTTTTTTTTTTAATTTCTATTTTTAGTCCTTTACATCTATTTTCATTTTTACCGGTATTTTTGCTTTTGGTGTATTCGTTATTTATATGTAAGTTCCCTCTTAAGTTTTAGGCTTCCCTACGTTTGATCATTGGGACATCCGCACTCCCCGACCGGCCGGCTCTAGTATTGTTGTGTTTGCTATTTTATCTGTATGGCTGCTAATTTTTCATGCGGACACCTGTATGCCCAAGTGCAGACATCAAAGCGTTGCACTGCACATGGACTACTTAAGGATACCCAACAGGTGTCTGCGCATGCTCTGAAGAAACTCGGGTCACGAGTGAAACGCGTCAGAATGATGCCATCACGCTCCCTCTAGCGAGGACTCAGCCCCGCCCCACCCACAAGCTGACAAACCCCCCTCGGCTATTCCCGGGACACTCAAAACAGCCATCTGAACCTTCGGACTGCTTTGCAGGCTCTTACTTCCCTGAAGGATTTCATCATCACTGGCCGGACTCTAGAGAACTGGAGAACTAGACAGAAGCCGTGTCCTGAGCTTTTGGCAAATGCAGAGTCGGCTTTTCACTGGTGCAGTGGCTGAGGCAGTGGCAGACCGTCCATAGGGGGCGCCGCCCCCCCTCCTGTAGTCACCCAAAAATAAGTAAAAAAAAATCATTCTTTTTATAACGACCCCTTTAAGGAAAAAAAGTGAAAAAAATGTCCTTTAACTAAGTGCACTGTGTTCAGGCGCCGGACACAGTGCACTACGGGAAGCGCCACGTCGATGCAGTCACGAGATTGCAGATGCGGCGCTTCATTGGCGGGGTATGGAGCTGCTTTGCGGCGCAATCCATCGCACCGAGCAGCATCCGTCCGGCGCCCGGCCGGGTGCTTTGTTCTCAGTGTGGGAACAAAGTCACTTCCAGCGGGCTACAAAAAGATGGCCGTGGTGAGGACTAATCCCCTTGTGTTCAGTGGAGAGGGGAGGCCCCTCCCCTCTCCGATGAACACACGGAGAATGCCAGGAACTAGCTACAGACGCAGCTTGAAGGAGTGCTGTGCTGCCGGGGACACAGATGTGAGGAGGACCCTGCTGCTCAGCTGATGGGGACACAGATGTAAGGAGGGACTCCGTTGGGGACACAGATGTAAGGAGGGACTCCGCAGGGGATACAGATGTATGGAGGGACTTCGCTGACTGAGACACAGATGTAAGGAGGGACTCCGCTGATGGGGACACAGATGTAAGGAGGGACTCCACTGGTGTGGACACAGATGTAAGGAGGGACGGAGGGACTCTGCTGGGGGCACCTGTTGTAAGGAGGGACTTCGCTGGGGGGCACTCTTATGTAAGGACGGACTCCGCTGGGGGCACCTGATGTAAGGATGGACTCCGCTGGGGGCACCTGATGTAAGGACGGACTTCGCTGGGGGCACCTGATGTAAGGACGGACTCCGCTGGGGGCACCTCATGGTCTCAGCTGGCAGGCGACGTGGCAAATGACATGCTCAGGGCTCCCACTGATTCTGCATTATGGTGAGTTGAATGATATTATATAAGGAGGGACTCCGCTGATGGGGACACAGATGTAAGGAGGGACTCCACTGGTGGGGACACAGATGTAAGGAGGGACGGAGGGACTCTGCTGGGGGCACCTGTTGTAAGGAGGGACTTCGCTGGGGGGCACTCTTATGTAAGGACGGACTCCGCTAGTGGGCACCTGATGTAAGGACGGACTTCGCTGGGGGCACCTGATGTAAGGACGGACTCTGCTGGGGGCACCTGATGGTCTCTGCTGGCAGGCGACGTGGCAAGTGACATGCTCAGGGCTCCCACTGATTCTGCATTATGGTGAGTTGAATGACTTAATTTTATATTACAATGTAATAATAGAAATAATGCGCTTCAATCATCCTGACACCATAACAACCATGGTGCCGGGATGATTGAAGTGCTAACACCAGGTGTTTGGAGTATCTTTATCTGCTGATTGTTAAACATTTTAGAATACACATATTTCTATTGTTGTGTAGGATCTGGGCCTGCTGTCCCTCCCTCTCTCCCTCCCTCTCCCTCCATCCCTCGTTCATCTCAGACGCTAACCACACCACCTTAGAGCCACGCCCACTATTTTGCTGAAACCACGCCCGTTTTCATCAAGTGAGAGGGGTCACAAAGGAAAGGCGGGGTCTGGCGCCCCCCCATCCTAAAACTTCACCAGCCGCCACTGGGCTGAGGTAGTCGGCGGGAGAGCAGTAAGATTTAATTCTTTACACCTCCTGGCTGGGGGGAAGGTATACACACACATACTCACTTGCCCCCTAGACTTGTACCTACCCGCCAGCATAGGTGGTCTATAGCCTGAACTAGCTGCCGCGTATTTAAAAGCTCAGTGAAGGAATTTCCAAAATGACTATTACTTGCCTATTGCCTGCTCTATCCTCTCAAAATTACTACTTCCAGTGATTTGCTCTTCTCCTGTGTCAATAACCATGAACTGTCTATGAAAACAGACTTATGGAAGGGATTCCGATTTCTTGTTTGACTTTTTCTTAACCGCTTCAGCCCCGGAAGATTTTACCCCCTTCCTGACCAGAGCACTTTTTGCAATTTGGCACTGCGTCGCTTTAACTGACAATTGCGCAGTCGTGCGACGTTGCACCCAGACAAAATTGACGTCCTTTTTTTCCCACAAATAGAGCTTTCTTTTGGTGGTATTTGATCGCCTCTCTGGTTTTTATTTTTTGCGCTATAAACAAAAAAGAGTGACAATTTTGAAAAAAAAAACGCAATATTTTTTACAATGTGCTATAATAAATATCACCCAAAAATATATAAAAAAACATTTTTTCCCTCAGTTTAGGCCGATATGTATTCTTCTACATATTTTTGGTTAAAAGAATTGCAATAAGCGTATATTGATTGGTTTGCGCAAAAGTTATAGCGTCTACAAAATAGGGGATAGTTTTATGGCTTTTTGATTATTAATTTTTTTTTTTTTTACTAGTAATGGCGGCTATCTGCGACATACTATTTTTGGGACCGTTGGCATTTTTACAGCGATCAATGCAATAAAATTGCATTGATGACTGTACAAAAAATTAACTGGCATTGAAGGGGTTAACCACTAGGGGGCAGTGAAGGGGTTAAGTGTGTCCTAGTGTGTGTTCTAATTGAAGGGGGAGGGGACTGTGCAGGGGAGATGACAGATCGCTGTTCATACAGAGTATGAACCAGATATCACCCCAGATATCCACCCAGCACTCTGAACCCTCTACATGCCAGATATCCCCCCAGCACTCTGACCCCTCTACACCCCAGATATCCCCCCAGCACTTTGACCCCTCTACATCCCAGATATCCTCCAGCACTCTGACCCCACTACACCCCAGATATCCCCCCAGCACTCTGAACCCTCTACACCCCAGATATCCCCCCAGCACTCTGAACCCTCTACACCCCAGATATCCCCCCAGCACTCTGACCCCTCTACACCCCAGATATCCCCCAGCACTCTGAACCCTCTACACCCTAGATATCCCCCCAAGCACTATGAACCCTCTACACCCTAGATATCCCTCCAGCACTCTGACCCCTCTACATCCCAGATACCCCCCAGCACTCTGACCCCACTACACCCTAGATATTCCCCCCAGCACTGTTACCACATACCATAAGATACTCCTTGTATTGTGACCCCACTACATCCCCAATACCCCCTACACTGTGGCCTCTCTACATCCCTGATACCTCTAGCACTATAGCTACCCAAGCTACCCCAAGCATTGCTACCCCCTTTACACCCCAGATCATCCCTCAGCATTGTTTTTCCCCCATACACCCTTGATATCCCCCAGCACCATTATTCCATCCATGTAGTACCCCCTTTTCCAGTGGAGATACAGTGCATGTAAACTTTTGGCTATGTGCCCACCTCCAGCACTGGACTCACCTATACCAATCAAACAGGCAGAAGGAGGGGCGGAGGAGGGGGCATCCCTCCGGGCATTCCAAGCCGTTCGATGCAAACAGTGCTGGACAGCTGGGCTCACCATGACACCATCCACAATGCTACTTCCGCAGGTGGGCTCTCAGCAGCTCCCACTCCAGCTCCTACCCCACAGCCTTCGAGTCCCGAGCATTCAAGCTGCATGGGGCGAGGTCAGAGCATCACTGGCACTGCGGCCCTGCCCCTCCCTGCTGGCTGTGAAATAATAGGTATCGTTCTGCACAGCACAGCGCACCGCGGCCAGCCTGCCTCTCCTGTGTATCCATCACTCTCAGTGCCATCGTGGGGCCCCCAATTTTGGGGCAGCATGGGCTCAAGGACCAGTTGCTTTGGGGAAAAAGCAGGGGCCCCTCATGCAGCTGGGGCCCCTGGACAGTGCCTAGGTGTGCCCACTTATTAAGACAGCCCTGAGCACACACCTAAGTGAAAATGTCCAAATTGGGCCCAAAGTGTCAATATTTTGTGTGCACATCATTATTTTCCAGCACTGGGCTGGAAATGGAGTTCACCAGAGCTTTACAGGTTGCCACTGGAGTCCTCTTCCCCTCCTCCATGATGACATCACAGAGCTGGTGGATGTTAGAGACCTTGCACTCCTTCACCTTCCATTTGAGGATGTCCCACAGATGCTCAATAGGGTTTAGGTCTGGAGACATGCTTGGCCAGTCCATCACCTTTACCCTCAGCTTCTTTAGCAGGGCAGTTATCTTGGAGGTGTGTTTGGGGTGGTTATCATGTTGGAATACTGCCCTGCGGCCCAGTCTCTGAAGGGAGGGGATCATGCTCTGCTTCAGTATGTCACAATACATGTTGGCATTCATGGTTCCCTCAATGATCTGTAGCTCCCCAGTGCCGGCAGCACTCATGCAGCCCCAGACCATGACACTCCCACCACCATGCTTGACTGTAGACAAGACACACTTGTCTTTGTACTCCTCACCTGGTTGCCCCCACACACGCTTGTCACCATCTGAACCAAAAAAGTTTATCTTGGTCTCATCAGACCACAGGACATGGTTCCAGTAATCCATGTCCTTAGTCTGCTTGTCTTCAGCAAACTGTTTGCGGGCTTTCTTGTGCATCATCTTTAGAAGAGGCTTCCTTCTGGGAGGACAGCCATGCAGACCAATTTGATGCAGTGTGCGGCGTATGGTCTGAGCATTGACAGGCTGACCCCCCATCTCTTCAACCTCTGCAGCAATGCTGGCAGCACTCATACCTCTATTTCCCAAAGACAACCTCTGGATATGACGCTGAGCACGTGCATTCAACCTCTTTGGTGGACCATGGCGAGGCCTGTTCTGAGTGGAACCTGTCCTGTTAAACCTCTGTATGGTCTTGGCCACCGTGCTGCAGCTCAGTTCCAGGGTCTTGGCAATCTTCTTATAGCCTAGGCCATCTTTATGTAGAGCAAAAATTCTGTTTTTCAGATCCTCAGAGTTCTTTGCTATGAGGTGCCATGTTGAACTTCCAGTGACCAGTATGAGAGAGTGAGAGCGATAACACCAAATTTAACACACCTGCTCCCCATTCACACCTGAGACCTTGTAACACTAACGAGTCACATGACACCAGAGAGGGAAAATGGCTTTTTGGACATTTTCACTTAGGGGTGTATTAACTTTTGTTGCCAGCGGTTTAGACATTAATGGCTGTGTGTTGAGTTATTTTGAGGGGACAGCAAATTTACACTGTTATACAAGCTGTACACTCACTACTTGACAAGTGTATTCCAGATGTACCCACTTATTTACTCTTACTGCTATACCATTTTACTCCAACCCCTTTTCCCTTTATTTAAATTAACGAGACCACACCAATCTATTGGAGTATAAAATGGCCATAACAGCCTATTTATTAAACAAACTGAATAAATAACTCCAATAACCTTAAATATATAAATAACATATAACTTCAGTGCAAACAACATGTTATTAACTGCAATCTGTTGGTCAGTGACGGAGCTACACCTTTTACCACATATCAAACCATACACGCGGGAACCATTTCCAACTTGATAGGCCTCCAATTGTACCGCTCGGAGACAACCCCTTGCCCGCAGTGTAACCATACCGGTATTCCATTTCGGGAATACACCGGAGGGGCCATACTATCGATGACCCCCCACCCCTTTTTACCACATTTGTTTACCGCTACCGTCACCGACCAACAGAAAAAACACAGCCACAGCCCGAAAGGATGAAACCTTATCCTTAAGGGCCCCTCCACACACTCAGTGCCCTTTGGATTCCCTCCTGCAGCCCCATGGTCCACAGATCAATGCCTACGTCTGTGAGGTGAACACCATCCCTGCGTAGATAAAGGCCTACGTTAATTTCCAGCTCTCTGTGCCTTCTCACCATGCCCCCTTGTTTTACCAAAAACCTCCCCACTACTTTGTTAATGCGAATACGTGCCTTGTTCAGCCGTTCCACAGACCTTGCCATCCGCCAGGTGGTGCGTGCCACCATGTCAGACCATAACAGCAGAGTATTTGGAAAAACCGTGCGGATATATAGCAAATCCGACTTAACGCTTGCTAGTATGTCTCTTACCGTGCGCACCCCTAAATCGTTACCACCCGCATGAATCACCAACACATCAGGTGGTCTGTCCAACCACGCATAACGCTCCACTTCCATGACCACTCTACCCCACATCATACCCGGTCTCCCCAGCCACCTGATGTATACCTCTCTCCTCGATACTCCCAGCTGCCTCCCGTCTGGTCTCGCATTACCTCTCCTGGCCCCCCAACACACATAAGAGTGCCCAAGAATCCAGACGAGGCGTGGAGCACCTCCCCCTGCAATGAAAAGATCACAACCAAGGTAACGTCATTCATTGTTTGTTTTTTTTTTGTTTTTTTTTAAACCTAAAACCCAATTCCAACCTACATGGACCATCATACCCGCCAACCCACCACCTTTCTTTTTAATCACTTATTTATTTCCCTTTTTTTTTTTTAATTGTTATTCCATTATCATTTGAGGTCGTACGTAGGTGCGGAACCTTCTCGATTCCCATCTACCGATCCTCCTCACGGCTGCCTCATCCAGCCCGCATCTGGCAGCTTCAGTAGCCGCCCCAATGCGGAAGGAGTGTGAAGCGTAAGCCTTCCCATCCAAACCCAACTTCATCAAACATTTTCTAAACACTGCTACAAACTGAAATTTTGATAAATAAGACCCGTCTTTATGACGCAAAAATGGCCCTTCCCCCATCGGCCTTACTTGCGCCAGTTCCTCGACCGCCCTTACCGGGCAGACTGTGGATCCTGGCAAAGCGTACAACCATACGTCTACCCCCTTCCCCGTCTGATCGGTTTTTGACCTTCGTAGTTTCAAACACACTTTATCCCCGAGCGACCTAACGTCCTGCACCAAAATGCCACCCGCATCCCCCCGTGCCGGGCTAACCAATTCCCCAATTCTGAACGCCCCAAAAAACGCTAACGAAAAGGCTGCCGTAAACAGCAAACATTCATAACTTGAAGAACATACTGACCTTAACTGCCCACAAATTGACACCAGGTTTGCAAAAGTGACAGGCCTTCTTTTATCTTTCCTTCCTTGACCTCTCTTGTACCCTTTGATGGCTTGCCTAACCCAAAAATCTTTTGTCCAATCCTCCCCCTTTTTTAGCTTGAAAAGGAATGACAAAGCCGCCATCTTCTTTTCAATAGAAGACACCGCCACCCCGTTTTCCATATTTCTGGACACAAAATACAAAACCAGCAATCTCACCTCAATCCCATCCTTGTCCACCCCAGCCTCTTGCAGTAAACCTTCCCATTCTCTCCATACCTTCATATAGGCCATCCAAGTAGACTTAGTCACTGACTGCGGCGACTCCAATGCCAGCTCTAGGATCCACGCCGGGCAAGGAATCCCTTCCTTTTCTGCTGCCGGGGCTAATTCCCTGAACTTGTCCCACTGAAAGCGAGACAGCGAATCAGCCAGTGTATTGTCAATCCCTGGTATGTGCACAGCATATATAAAGGTATTCAATTGCAAGCACCGCAATACCAACTGTCGCATCAGCCTAATGACAGGTTGGGAAGACGCTGACATGCGATTGACCACCTGCACAACCCCCATGTTGTCACAGTTAATTCTCAACTTTAAATTCTGGCAGGATCGCCCCCATAACTCCATAGCCAGCACCACTGGAAATAGTTCCAGCAGTACCAGGTTCTGAAGAAACCCCGCTTCCACCCATGATTGTGGCCACGGTTCCGCGTTCCATTGCCCTTGAAAATATGCCCCGTAACCTGTAGAACCCGCCGCGTCCGTAACCAGTTCCACATCGAAGTTACTTACCGGACCTGACATCCACACTGATTTTCCGTTGTACACTGACAGGAATTGATACCATACCTTCAGGTCCTCCCGATGTTCCCGCGTCAGCCTGACAGAATGAGTGGGGGCTTTTACTCCCGCCGTGGCTGCTGACAGCCTCCGACAAAACACCCTACCCATGGGTATGATCCTACAAGCGAAATTTAACTTGCCTAGCAACGACTGCAGTGTCCGCAACTGCACCTTCCGCATTCCATGAATCTCCCGGATCTCCTTCTGTAAATCCACAAACTTTGCGTGCGGCAATCTGCATTCCATTGCTATGGAGTCAATTACTATACCCAGAAAACTAATTTCGGTTGTCGGGCCTTCCGTCTTTTCGGCTGCCAGTGGCACTCCGAACCTTCCCGCAATGTGCTGCAACGTTGACAATAAAATCGCACACACACTGGAGGAAGGAGGACCTATGCAAAGGAAGTCATCCAAGTAATGGATAACCGAATCCAGCCCCGACACATCCCTAATCACCCACTCCAAAAAGGAACTGAACGCCTCAAACATGGCGCAAGAAATGGAGCAACCCATGGGCAAACATTTATCGACATAAAACTGTTCTTGCCAGTGGCAACCCAGCAGCCTAAAGCTGTCCGGATGCACTGGAAGTAGCCGAAACGCCGCCTCTATGTCAGATTTTGCCATGAGTGCCCCCTGTCCATACCTCCTAACCCACCGCACCACAGCATCGAAGGAAGTATAGGACACAGCGCAGGCATCAGGGTCAATGAAATCATTGACCGAGCCCCCTTTTGGAAAGGATAAATGGTGAATTAATCGGAACTTATTCGCCTCTTTTTTGGGGACCACTCCCAGTGGGGACACCACCAAATCCGGTATTGGCTTATCCGCGAATGGCCCTACCATGCGGCCTAATGCCACTTCTTTTGCCAATTTGTCTCCCACCACCCTTGGGTGTTGCAACGCTGATTTCAAGTTCCGTGCCATAGTGGGAACCACCTCCAAGGCACATGGTATTTTGAACCCCTCCCGAAAACCTGCGGTAATCAGCGATGCCGCTTCCCTATCCGGATACTTACTTAAGAAAGGCAGCATCCTTTCCACCTTCACCGGCGTCATCCCTCTTGTTAACAGGCTACCCGGTACGTTTTCCTTTTTTGAAGCATCTGGCCAGTGTGTGAGTTCCCCCACACCCTGAGCATTCGTGCTTGAATTTGCACGATCCCCCAAACTTACAGTTTCCTTCGTTGTATTGCCAACACACTCCCCATTTCTTGCCGGCCGGTAGTCCTGAGGAGTGTGTACCCCCGGCCCCCCCTTGAAAAAACTGAGGCGGGGCCCTAGCCGAGGACATAAGTCTCATCCAAAGGCTGATGTCCTTGTGGTCCCAACGCAGGGCCGGACGAACCGCTCTGCGTTGTCGGAACTGCTCGTCATAACGCAGCCAAGCCGTTCCGCCATAGACTCTGTGTGCTTCCCCAATAGCATCCATATAACAAAACAACCCAGAGCAATGCTCCGGATTCTTTTCGCCAATGACGCTGGCCATGATAGAGAACGCTTGTAACCAATTGACAAACGTTCGCGGAATCAACCTGTACCTCCTCTTCTCCTCATCTTCCTTCTTGGAGTCATCAGGCTTAACCCTGTCCAGGTTAAACTTTTCCAACGGCAACAAGGAAAATATTTCCACATATTCCCCTTTTTGGATCTTTTCCCGAACCTCCTGCTTCAGATGCGCACCCAGCGGGCCTTCAAAGCAGACATATACCTCGCATTTCGCTGCATCTGCAATCCTGACTATATCCGTCCTACCCGACGCTTCTGTTGCCCCTTGTTCCCCCGGCTTTTCTTTTGCACTCCCCGACTCCGGGGTTTTGTCAGCAGACACCCCCGTGGAAAGTTCCACCTCCCCCCCAGATAACACACCCCCGCCAGTTCCTTGCGGTACTACGCTCGTGGCCGCCTGAGGAGGTTGTTCCCCAAAACGTCCTACCAGCGCCCTCAGGCCCTCCAATAGCTCACTCAGTTGTCCCCCTGACCCCGAACTGGCGGATCCTTGCCCCGCCACTTGTTGGTCATGTCCCTGCGACACCTGTGGTGACCGGGCTACTGCCCCTGCCGTACCTGAGTTAACCACACCCCATATATTTTGTAAAGCATTGGTAAAATCTAAATTATTACTGGACTTACCGGGCTGACCCGGAGACCTCCCGACAGCCGCTGGTCTGGTTTCCACCGTCGCATCCTGCTGGTGTGCCTCTACCTCACCTTCTTCCAACTCCTCGTCTTCGGACCGGTCCCCCTGGGGTGGGCGTGCCGGCGTGGTGAGCCCCCCAGGCGCATCCCTCCTGGAGGCCGTACGCACCCGCTGAGACATGACTCGTCCAACCTCTGCAACTCCGCTTCCCGCTTGGATTCCATGCCGCCCTGGAATGGCTGAGACCGGGCCGGCCTGATCAGTCCTCCGTCCGCCCCTCTGGAGGTCCTTCTCCCCGCCAGGCGACCGGTTGCCACCTGCGGTGTCAGCAATGCTTCTCCTCACCGCCCTGGGCGCTGCTGCAGCTCCTCTCTCCCTTCTGTCCTCCCCCCTCGGCTCGTGCAAAGCTGCTGGGGGGTCCGCTCGTTCCGCACGCCTGGATCCTGTATTCAGTGAAGCGGAGCAATCTTGTCCCATAGCCCCGCCCACCGCCCGGGCCTGGCATCGGCCATCGGTTGACTCCTCTTAGCTGCAGGGGCTGACTGTTCCCCCCTGGGGCTTCGTGCCTGGCGACCCATACGTCCATCGGGTCCAGGCGAATACCGCGCCGGCGGCCGCGACTTCCGCGCACGGGCAGTCCCCTCACCTCCGCTCGCCGATCCGCCTGCTTCCTCTTTAATGAGCCCAGCGACTTGACTGTGGAGCCACTCCGGTCCCCTGGACGCTGCTGCCTGCCACAAACGAGCCAATATCAAATCGATGTCGGCCATTGCTGTAGAGGAGCAGAGAAAATCTGCCTCCTCGTGTCTCTTCCTGCTCCACTGACCCCGTCCCAGCTCCTCCCCTCCTCTTATATGGCCGCACCCCCAAAGTTTCCTCCTGTCTCCACCCCACCAAACCTAGCAAGCTTAACCCTGTGTGTGTCACTAGACACACTGTCATGCCCGGCCCTACACTATTCTCTTCTCTTTTCTTTTCGTTCCGGGCCTCACTTTACATTGTAACAAAGTGTCATTTCTTCAGTGTTGTCACATGAAAAGATAGAATAAAATATTTACAAAAATGTCAGAGGTGTGCTCACTTTTGTGAGATACTGTAACAGCAGATAAATGTTAACGTGTTTCACGCAGGAAAAGCTTAGTTATAACAGTTGTTATGACTAAGTGCTTCCTTTGTGAAATGCGTTAACATTTATCCTATGCTTGGGATCTCTGCTTGTTCTGTGTATGGATTTTTATTAATTTTATCCAATAAAGTTTACATTTTTCGTTACATCAGAGTGTGGTGAACCTATGATTTCTAATTTTCTACATACACTATATTACCAAAAGTATTGGAATGCCCGCCTTTACATGAACTTTAATGGCATCCCAGTCTAAGCCTGTATGGTTCAATATTGAGTTGGCCCACCCTTCGCAGCTATAACAGCTTCAACTCTTCTGGAGTCTTCTTTAGGAGTGTGTCTATGGGAATGTTTGACCATTCTTCCAGAAACACATTTGTGAGGTCAGGCACTAATGTTGGACAGGAAGGCCTGGCTCGCAGTGTTCGCTCTAATTTATCCCAAAGGTGTTCTATCAGGTTGATGTCAGGACTCTGTGCAGGTCGATTAAGTTCCTTCACCCCCAACTCGCTCATCCATGTCTTTATGGACCTTGCTATGTTGCAACAGGAAGGGGCCATCACCAAACCATTCCCACAAAATTGGGAGCATAAAATTGTCCAAAATATCTTGGTATGCCGACACCTTAAGAGTTCCCTTCACTGGGACTAAGGGGCCAAGCCCAACCCCTGAAAAACATCCCCCACACCATAATCCCCCCTCCACCAAATGATTTGGACCAGTGCACAAAGCAAGGTCCATAAAGACATGGATGAGCGAGTTTGGGGTGGAGGAACTTGACTGGTCTTCACAGAGTCCTGACCTCAACCTCATAGAACACCTTTGGGATAAATTAGAGCGGAGACTGCGAGCCAGGCCTTCTCGTCCAACATCAGTGCCTGACCTCACCAATGCGTTTCTGGAAGAATGGTCAAACATTCCCATAGACACCCTCCTAAACCTTGTGGACGGCCTTCCCAGAAGAGGTGAAGCTCTTATAGCTGCAAAGGGCGGGCCAACTCAATATTGAACCCTACGGGCTAAGACTGGGATGCCATTCACGTGCATGTAAAGGCAGGCGTTCCAAAACTTTTGGTGATCTAGGGTATGTAAAGTAAGGAAGAAAAACAAGGTGCGCCAAAAACTAAGTGCAGCAGGAGATGCAACAAATGGTATATTTAATTTAAAATAATAGGCATATAACAGTATGATACTGTGGTCACTCAGCGGGTTCCCGGTGGATGGTGGTGGTGTGTAGATGTTACCACGAGAGGAGAGAAGAGGAACAACCAGCCGGACATCCCTCCTCTTGTCGTCTTGAAACCAGCGTGGAACATATTCGGAGTCGCATTGGAAGTGACGTCAGAACATGGAGAGACCAGTAGCCATTTAGATCTGATGAAGAAGCGGATGCTTTGAAATGTTATCTCCATGTTCTGACATCACTTCCGATGCGACTCCGAAGTGTGTTCCATGCTGGTTCCGAGACAACAAGAGGGATGTCCGGCTGGTTGCTTTAAGTAATCTAAATCCCAATGTCGGACAGTGAAGTGTAGGGGTACAAATTACCGCAACAAAAATAAATCGACATAAAAAGGTATTCAAAATACTACAATCTCAGCACAGTTATTCTTCGATAGTCATTTAATACTGAAGTTGTTTTAATGGGTCTCCATTCACTTTTATTAGTGTAGGGACTAGTTATTGAGCGCTGGGCTACGCTTATCCACAAAGTCTCCGTAGTGTAACCCTCCGAGCGTAGACGATCCTGACACAGATACCGGCGTAGTGCCTCATTAACACTGATCGTGAAGGACAGAAAGTCAGATTCCTCTCCATCTTTTATGGGTCCCTTCAGGGCCACAGATGTGTGAGGAGCTCAGGAAGACGGAAGGGGTTAGACGTTCAGCAATAGGTGAATTATCCCACGTCTGGGCCTTTTTGCTGGTCTCATCTGGAGGTTTCCACACATTGCAGAGGTTGAGGAGTCTCATGGGGTGCCGAGCTCTAGCTCTTCTAAAAGAAGAACGAGGCACTCCACCTTCTAGGAACATCTGGAGGAGACCCTGTACCAAGAGACTTGTGTTCCTTCTATGCGTCAGGCTAGTCGAGGCCTCTAATGCTGATGGAGTGTGAGACTTGGGGTCAGATATGCAGCACGCTGCAGGGAGGCTGTTACTTTATCACCGGATCATCATAAACAGATCATTACATCTTCTTAAAAATTCATCCTGGAGGAGCCTCTACTCCGAGGACTATGGAGACAGTGACCGCTATGCTATACTGTACAGTATCTGAAAATGCTAGCCTTCTGGCCGACCCTGGCCTCAACACTTGATGATTCACTGGCCTGGAACAAGCATGCAGCTAGCAATGACCAAATGTAAGACCTTGGGGTTATTAACCATTTCAGCCCCGAAAGGTTTTACCCCCTTAATGACGAGAGCATTTTTTGCGATACGGCACTGCGCCGCTTTAACTGAAAATTGAGTGGTCGTGCGACGTTGTACCCAAACAAATCCCCCCCCCCCCATAAATAGATCTTTGTTTTGTTGGTATTTGATCCCCTCTACGGTTTTTATTTTTTGTGCTATAAACAAAAAAAGAGCGACAATTTTGAAAAAAAAAACAAAACAGTATTTTTTAGTTTTGGCTAGGGCTGTTACTGATTAAAATTTTCGTGTTCGATTAATCGATTTTTTTTCAATCAATTAATCGACTAATTTCGATTAATTATAACGCACATACAGATCCAACTACTTTTAGCTGACGTCATGCGTAGCTCCTCCCCCCGTACGCGTTACGATTAATCAGAACTTCCTCAGAACTTCCTCAGCGGGGCGGGGCTACGGCGTCACCCTACAGTCTATTTAAATAGCACCGTTGTGCATCAGGGGGACCGATGGAGAGCCAGAGACATCCATCACCTGCTGAGACAGCAAAATGTCAGCTCTTTGGAAAAAAAGTGCCCTCATCATAAATGTTTCTTGATTGCTGGATAACCAATCAATGTCAGTTCATCGTCAAACTGACTTACAGCCAGGAAAGCCCTCAGATATGTTGATTTTCATAGCCAAGTCCAGGATTTACATAGATGTTTATCTGAATACTTTGACCAGTGAGATCAAATCGTTAGGATCTGTCTTTCTCAATTTATGATTTCACGGACATCGACGTCACCGGACTCCTCCCGCCTTCCCTTCATTAGCAGACGGGGGCACTTGGGGAAGGGAGGAGGAGTCCGGTGACGTCGATGTCCATGACGTCACCGGATCTCCGACGGAACTCCCTGAAGGCCCAGAAGCCGGCAGATAGGCCAGTACCGATCAAAAGAATTTTGATTGATCAAAAAAATTAACGATTAATCGAGGAATTAATCTTTAATTTTCCCAGGCCTAGTTTTTGCTATAATAAATATCCAAAAAAATTTGTTCAAAAATAAATTTCATCATCAGTTTAGGCCGATTATGTATTCTTCTACATATTTTTGGTAAAAAAATAAATAAAATCTCAATAAGCGTATATTGTTTGGTTTGGGCAAAAGTTATAGTGTCTACAAAATAGGTAATAGATTTATGGCATTTTTATTATTATTATTATTATTTTACTAGTAATGGAGGTGATCTGCGATTTTTAGCGGGACTGTGACATTGCAGCAGAGAGATCGGACACTTTTTTGGGACCATTATCATTTATACAGCGATCAGAGCTAAAAATAGCCACTGATTACTGTATAAATGTCACTGGCAGGGAAGGGGTTAACACCAGGAGGCGATCAAGGGGTTAAATGTGTTCCCTCAGTGTGTGTTCTAACTGTGGGGGGATGGGACTGACTGGAGGTGGAGACATATCGCTGTTCCTAACTAAAAGGAACACACAATCCATCTCTCCTCTCCTTACAGAACCAGGATTTGTGTGTTTACACACACAGATGCCTGTTCTGTCTCTCGTGCCCGCGTTCGCGGGTGGCCGACCGTCATCGCAGTGCAGCGGGCGCATGCGTGCCTGCTAAGGCTCTTAAAGGAGAATATGTACCTGTACGTTGTTTTGCGCAGGCGAGCCAACCTCCCGACGTATATGTACGTGAGGCGGTCGGGAAGTGGTTAAGAAAGAATTCAGAATAAAAGCTTGGCTACCAGTGGCGGCCCGTTCATTAAGGGCTCAGCCCCCCTAATCCATGTGCCTGGCCCCTAATCTACATGCAGGGCACCGGAAGCATGGATTTCAATGGGGTTTTTATTTTTTAAGCACATGATTAGAGCCCAATCTAATTGGCTTTAAAAAAGGGTGAGCTCAGGCCCCCCTCTCAAATATGGAGCACGAGCCGCCACTGTGGGCTACGAATATTTTCAGAAGCAAAAGAACCCTGCTGTAGGCCTCAAAGCTTCGATTTATTTAAAAGAAAAGTAAAAAAGAACAAAAAAAAAAAACTCTTAAGGGAAAACTATATACAGTATACTCTTTTCCTGTAATGACTTTGTTATTTATGTTTTTAGCATGGCCAATTCCACAAACCAGCACAAAGACCACTCACAGCAATCTCTCTGTTATATATATAGCTCTGACATATTCCGCAGTGCTGTACAGAGAATCCTGAACCCATCACATCTTTACCTGCACCAGAGGAGCTTACCCCTCTAATGCCCCCCACCACAGTCACACACTATTGATATTATACATTTATATACAGTAGCTCTGACATATACTATAGTGCTGTACAGAGATTACTGAGCCAGTCACATCAGTCTCTGCACCAGAGGAGCTTCTCCACCAGGTGGTGCTGTTCTGCAGGGTGCTGTTGGCACACTCTGCTGTGATCTCAGCTGAGAGAAGCAGCAAGCCTGGGGCCTCTCATGCAGGCTTTTCCCAGGCAAGCATGGACCATGTTGGGGAAGATGAAGGTGGAGGCTCACCAGAGGCACTGAGGCCTACTCCATGTGCTCAAGCTGCGATGGATCCTGGGCCTGTCCCTATGCAAGAGGAATCCTTACCAGTCCTCCAGGACAGAGTGGTGAACAGACTTCGCCGCATTGCTAAAGAGGAACAGAAACTTGCTGTCATAAAAGAGGATCTCAGAAAAAAGAAATCCCTGCACAGTAAGTCTGGAAACATTAAGATGGAAGTTTCCAAGCTGAAGTCTCCGGAAGAGGCATTGAAAAAGCAGGAGAAGTTGGTTGTCTCTCTGAAGGAGAGCAGTGGTGTGTTCAGAGAAAAGTGTGAGAATGAGGAGAGATTCCAACAGATGAAGGAAAGTGCCTTTGCCAGTACCAGCCAGAGGGTGGATACCAGAGCAACAGCAACAGTATGGATGGGGGGTAAGGAAGTGGCTTCACATGGTGGCCCCAGTACTACACCTGTCTAAGGATCTGTCATGTCTGAGTCAGTATCTGCCCCCCTTCCTCCCCAGCAGCCTGGGTCATCTCAGGAGGAGGTTGAGGGAAATGGTGGATTGCTGCAGGCCATTACAGAAATGGAATCTTCCTTGAGCGGCACCGACTCATCAGATGAGGATCATGATAATGGGGTGCTTGCTGAAAATCTCTCTCAATGTGTGGAGGACTTTCCCGAGATTGCATCTGCCAACAGATCCTTGCAATCAGCAGGGAATGCAGGAGGAGCTGGCTGCGAGGAGTCCCACATGGACACTAACAGTGCAGAGCAGGAATGTCGCATGAACATTGAAACTGCAGAGCAGGAGGGCCATATGATCGCAGAAACAGCTGGTGTTTTTTCTAAACAGAAGACTTTACTTAATGACGGGACTGCTGGTATCTGTGGTACTTCTGGGACTATAGTGAGAGGGACTGTTGTGCTGGAGGGGAGGAGGGAGGATCAAGTGGTGGGTAATTTACCAAACCAGATTTCAGGGGTTCCTATGCAGCCAGTTAATATTCCTATGCAGCCAGTTAATGTGTCATCTGTCCCAGTTAGGAATTATGCTAAGGCTGTGTCAGGACAAAGTCATGCTACTGGTGGTGGAAGGGAGCCAGTTGTGCGACTTTCACCTAACCCACCTTCTTCCATTAAACACAGGAATGTGGTACAGCTCAGGTGGGAAGGAGGAGATATTCCACCTATCAGGAGGGTGGTTTTGGATAAGATCCTAGCCATGGGATTGAAGGCAGAGGATATTTATGCTCTTATCAGTCTGGCTGGTTCCTTTGAATATGATTTGTCGTTTGTGTGTCCAGAATCGCTGGATCTGTTTTGGGAGCGGTTTGAACATGTATATGGGGGCAAGCCGGACTGGAAGGAGCTTGTCCCCAAAGTTGTCTCACGACAGTCCTTGATTAAGAATGTGACTATCCTGACAAGGAATGAGTCTATACCCCCGAGGATTTATGGGTCTGGTTGAGGAGGTTTTGTAAAACGTTGTGTCCCCTAAAAAAGATTGTAGATGAAAGAGGAATCTGGCAAGTGGGTGGTTAGTGTCAATGAGGTTGAGTGTGTGTGGGAATGTGGTCCAGCATTTGCCCTCCTCTGCCTTTTATTGGTAGAGATAGGATTACTGTGCATGGTGGTGCCAACCCCTCTTCCTTGGCATGGCAGAAGTGCGCCTGGAGGTTGGCAGACACTGAGGGGTGGAGTGAGGGATGGATTGGATGATGGTGGAGGGGGGGTGGGAATGGAATGAGGGTGGCTGGTGCAGAATGCAAGGTGGATGATGTGGAAGTCGGGTGAATGATGTGGGGGGAAGGGTTAATGGGGGGTTTTGGAATCGCATCCTAATAGCGATTAAATTTCAAAGGGTTTCTTAGCCTGGATTGTGTTTAAGTTCAGGTTCGGGGTTTGTAGTCTTTTGTCTTGTCATTAAAATATGTTTCTTAATATGTTATCTTGTCAGGAAATGATTTTCTTTACTTGCTGATGTAAGCACACTTGTTTTTGTTTAGTTGTTGTTTATTTTTGTGTAAATATTTTTTATTAATGAGCTGTATGCTTGTATGATTTTTTTAATAAAAAAATTTACACTCTAATGCAGCCCTCAAATTTTCTACTCGCATTTTGCGAGTGGAAAATGACTGCTGGTGAGCGTGGGCTGTCTCGGAACGGGGGGGGTGGAGCACCGGCAGTAGGCGGGGTTGAATGGGAGCCATTCTCCCAGCGATCATCTGGGGGAAGAGAGAGGGGAGGAGGGGGAGAACCGTCAGGATCTCACAGTGCGGGAATAGCCCGCTATAACAGCTTACATTTGAGTTGCCGTCCGCTCGCTGTCACACGCGGCCCTGCCTCCTGACCCGGCGCCTGTGACAGACAGAACGCTGGTCCAATGCAGGGATGTGTTCTGTCTATTACAGGCGCTGGGTCAGGAGGCGGGGCTGTGTGTGACCGCGAGTGGATGGCAATTCAAATGTAAGCTGTTACAGGGGCTCTCCCTGCTCTGTGATCCGGCCAGCTCGCCTCTTCCTCCACGCTCTCTTCCACTGTGATGATCAAGCCGCCATATCTCTTCCTCTGAACAGGTCACGCTGTAATGATGGGCACAGGTGAGGCTGCAATGGTGGGCACAGGTCACGCTGCAATGGTGGGCACAGTTGAGGCTGCAATGATGGGCACAGGTCACGCTGCAATGGTGGGCACAAGTCACACTGCAATGATGGGCAATGGTGGGCACAGGTCACGCAGCAATGGTGAGCACAGTTCACACTGCAATGATGGGCACAGGTAACGCTGCAATAGTAGGCACAGGTGAGGCTGCAATGGTGGGCACAGGTCACACTGCAATGATGGTCACAGGTCACACTGCAATGGTGGGAACAGGTCACGCTGCAATGGTGGGCACAGGTCACGCTGCAATGGTGGGCACAGGTCACACTGCAATGGTGGGCACAGGTCACGCTGCAATGGTGGGCACAGGTCACGCTGCAATGGTGAGCACAGTTCGTGCTAACATGATGGGCACAGGTGACGCTGCAATGGTGGGCACAGGTGACGCTGCAATGGTGGGCACAGGTGACGCTGCAATGGTGGGCACAGGTGATGCTGCAATGGTGGGCACAGGTCACGCTGCAATGATAGGCACAGGTCACTCTGCAATGGTGAGCACAGGTCACGCTAACATGATGGGCACAGGTCACGCCGCAATGGTGGGCACAGGTGGCGCTGTAATGGTGGGAACAGGTGAGGCTGCAATGGTGGGCACAGGTCACGCTCCAATGATGGGCACAGGTCACGCTCCAATGAGGGGCACAGGTCACGCTGCAATGGAGGGCACAGGTGAGGCTGCAATGGTGGGCACAGGTCACGCTGTAATGGTGGGCACAGGCGAGGCTGCATTGGTGAGCACAGGTCACGCTGCAATGATGGGAACAGGCAGCATTGATGGGCACTGACGAGGCTGCATTGATGGCCACTGACGAGGCTGCATTGATAGGCACTGACAAGGCTGCATTGATGGGCACTGGCAAAGCTGCATTGATGGGCACTGACGAGGCTGCATTGATGGGCACTGATGAGGCTGCATTGATGGGCACTGATGAGGCTGCATTGATGGGCACTGATGAAGCTGCATTGATGGGCACTGATGAGGCTGCATTGATGGGCACTGACAAGGCTGCATTGATGGGCACTGACAAGGCTGCATTGATGGGCACTGACAAGGCTGCATTGATGGGCACTGACAAGGCTGCATTGATGGGCACTGGCGAGGCAGCATTGATGGACACAGGTGAGCCTACATTGATAGGCACTGATGAAGCTGTGCTGATGAGCACTGGTGAGGCTGCACTGATAGGCAGGCACTGATAAAGTTGTTGCTAATATTTATTTTGGTAACTTAAAGTGATTGCAAAGTCTAGTTTTTTTCCTATATAAATAATAAACATGTTATACTTACCTCCTGTGTGTAGAGGTTTTGCACAGAGCACCCCCGATCCTCCTCCTTCTCGGGTCCCTCTACGGTGCTCCTGGCCCCTCCCTCCTGTTCAGTGCCCCCTCAGCAAGCAGCTTGCTATGGGGGCACCCAAGCCGAGTCACAGCTCCCTGTGTCCATTCAGACATGGAGAACTGACCCGGCCCTGCCCCCTCTCTCCCCTGATTGGCTAGCTGACTTGATTGACAGCAGCGAGAACCAATGGCGCAGCTGCTGTGTCTCAGCCAATCAGGAAGGAGAATCTCGGACGGCTGAGATACTAGTGGAAATCGCTGGAGAGAGAGGGACCTCAGGTAATGTATTAGGGGGTCTGAGGGGGGGGGGGGGGGGCGCTGCACACAGAAGGCTTTTTATCTTAATGCATAGAATTCATTAAGATAAAAAACCTTCAGCCTTTCAAACCGCTATAATTCTGCATAAAACATTTAAGTGTTATTTCATGAGATAATTTATGAGGGCGTGTTTAGGGGTGGAATTAGGGGCGGTGCAGGGTAGGGATTGGGTGGGGCAACTGGTGGTTAGTCCCCCTTTAGGCCTGGCTAGTAGCTCAGGACTTGAAATTTTGAGCCCTGCTCTAATGTCCCCCCCCACCACAGTCACACACTATTATTATTATTATACATTTATATAGCTCTGACATATACTGCAGTGCTGTACAGAGAACACTGAGCCAGTCACATCTGTCTCTGTACCAGAGGAGCTTACACTCTAATGTCCCCACCACAGTCACTCACTGTTATTATTATTATTAATATTGTTATCATATACAGTTGTGATCATAAGTTTACATACCCTGGCAGAATTTATGATTTCTTGGCCATTTTTCAGAGAATATAAATAACACAAAAACTTTTCTTTCACTCATGGTTAGTGTTTGGCTGAAGCCATTTATTATCAATCAACTGTGTTTACTCTTTCTAAAACATAATGACAACAGAAACTACCCAAATGACCCTGATCAAAAGTTTACATACCCTGGTGATTTTGGCCTGATAACATGCACACAAGTTGACACAAAAGGGGTTTGAATGGCTATTAAAGGTAACCATCCTCACCTGTGATCAGTTTGCTTGTAATTACTGTGTATGTATAAAAGGTCAATGAGTTTCTGGACTCCTGACAGACCCTTGCATCTTTCATCCAGTGCTGCACTGACGTTTCTGGATTCTGAGTCATGGGGAAAGCAAAAGAATTGTCAAAGGATCTGCGGCAAAAGGTAGTTGAACTGTATAAAACAGGAAAGGGATATAAAAAGATATCTAAGGAATTGAGAATGCCAATCAGCAGTGTTCAAACTCTAAATAAGAAGTGGAAAATGAGGAGTTCTGTTGAAACCAAACCACGGTCAGGTAGACCAACTAAAATTTCAGCCACAACTGCCAGGAAAATTGTTCTGGATGCAAAGAAATACCCACAAATAACTTCAGGTGAAATACAGGACTCTCTGAAAACATGTGATGTGGCTGTTTCAAGATGCACAATAAGGAGGCACTTGAAGAAAGATGGGCTGCATGGTCGAGTCGCCAGAAGAAAACCATTACTACGCAAATGTCACAAAGTATCCGCTTACAATAGGCCAAACAGCACAGAGACAAGCCTCAAACCTTCTGACACAAAGTCATTTGGAGTGATGAGACCAAAATTAAGCTTTTTGGCCACAACCATAAACACTATATTTGGAGAGGAGTCAACAAGGCCTATGATGAAAGGTCCACCATTCCTACTGTGAAACATGGAGGTGGATCGCTGATGTTTTGGGGACGTGTGACCTACAAAGGCACAGGAAATTTGGTCAACATTGTTGGCAGGAGGAATGCAGTAGGTTATCAAAAAAATACTGGAGGAACATACAGGGATATACAATGTAATACTGACATATAATCACACACGTAGGTTGGACTTGATGGACTTGTGTCTTTTTTCGACCTCACCTACTATGTAACTATGTAACAGTTGCATTCATCAGCCAGGAAGCAGCACATGGGACGTACTTGGACATTCCAACATGAGAATGATCCAAAACACAAGGTCAAGTCCACCTGTCATTGGCTACAGCAGAATAAAGTGAAGGTTCTGCAGTGGCCATCTCAGTCTCCTGATCTCAGTATCATTGAGCTAATCTGGGGAGATCTCAGGTGTGCAGTTCATGTAAGACAGCCCAAGAATTTACAGGAACTGGAGGCTTTTTGCCAAGAGGAATGGGCAGCTTTACCATCTGAGAAGATAAAGTGCCTCATCCACAAAAGACTTCAAGCTGTCATTGATGTTAAAGTGGTTGTAAACCCTTTTGTCTTACTTTTATCCAGGGCTTTTTTTCAGCGGGAACGTGGGGGAACGCAGTTCCGGCACCTCCAGCACTGAATGTATGTAATAACATGGGGTGTGGGGTGTGCTGGAGGGTCTATTGATGTTGGCTGCTGGGGGATCTATTGTCACTGGTGGGTATCTGATTTTGTGTGAGGGTCTAGTGTTGCTGATGGGGAATATATTGTTGCTGGGGAGGTCCTATGTTGCTGGAAGGGATATTCTGTTGAGGGAGAGGTCTATTTGTACTGGCTGCTGGAGGATTGATTGATGCTGGCTGCTGGGAGATCTGTTGTTGCTGCTGGGGGGGGGGGGGATCTAATGTTACTTGGGTGGATATTTTGTTACTGGGTGTGATATTTTGTTGTGGGTGGTTCACTGTTGCTGCAGGGAATCTATTGTGGTTGGGGTGGAGTCCATTGTTGCTGGGGGAGTCTATTGTTGTGTGGGGATCTATTGCTGGGATTCTATTGTTCCTTTCTGCAGGGGATCTATTTTACTGCTTTTCTTTTTATCATTAACATGTTCCATACAAATGATTTAGCACCACAAAATGATACTTGGTTCTGTATTCTCTAAAAGGGGCAGTACTGATAGGTGGGTGAGTAGGGGGGTGGAATCAGGGGACAGTGGTCAGAGGTGGGTAGGGGGCAGAGAGAAGGGGTGACTCAGACGGGGGGAGTTCCTGCACCTATTCTCTGAGAAAAAAAGCCCTGCTTTTATCTATAGCTAAGCCTAGAATAAGGCTTACCTAAAGGTAGTGGAAATATCTCCTGAACATGCGCCGTATAGAAGATATTTCACTTGGAGTTCGCCAATGTCGTCATCGGCGCATGCGCTGTGAAGAAACGGACCACCGCGCCTTCTCCCCCAGCGTGTGCCATGACTGACGGCTCCCGTGTGCGTGCGCGGGAGTGACGTCACGCGGCTCACGGCCAGTCACAGAGCCGGAGTCCGCAGCCCCGCGGAAGGAAGAGGGGGCGAAGATGGACGCGGCCTGCACAGGGGACAGCACTGGCTTCGTTTGCAGGTAAGTGTCATATAATGGGCTAGTATGCATTATGCTTTTCATTTGCGGGCCTTGCGGGGGATCAAAAGAGGAAGTAAAACCCATCGGGGGTTTACTTCCTCTTTGAAGGGGGCAATACACGGTATTAAGAACTGGGGTGTGTAAACTTTTGATCAGGGTCATTTGGGTAGTTTCTGTTGCCATTATGATTTAAAAAGAGTAAACACAGTTGATTGATAATAAATGTCTTCAGCCAAACACTAACCATGAGTGAAAGAAAAGTTTTTGTTATCATTCATATTCTCTGAAAAATGGCCAAGAAATCCTAAATTCTGCCAGGGTATGTAAACTTATGAGCACAACTGTTTTTAAATAGCTCCGTAGTGCTGTACCGAGAACACTGAGCCAGTGGCATCAGAGGAGCTTACGCTCTAATGCCCCCCCCCTCTCCGCCCCAGCTCTTTGTTCTTTGTGTGGGATTGGATGGTTGGAGTGCGGGAATCTCCCCACCGTTCTCTGTAGTATAATTGGAGGCCTTGGACTATGATGCGAGCAGCACAGAGAACTACAAAGGTTGCGGCATGTTGCGATCGGCACGTAAATCACTCCCCGCACGGATCTCAGGCTCACTATGACCTCAGCCGGGAGCGATAAGAGCCGGAGGAGAAAGTGTCAGCTCGGCTGATTGTTACTTTCTACTGTGCAAAGTTCTGAGCTGATAATCCTATTAACGCCTCACGTGCCGCTCCCCCCCCGGAGGGAGACGGGGATATTGTTGTGATTGTAGTGCTAAGAAGTATGATACATTGTATCGGGGAACGATCAATGTATTTAGGGGTGTAACAATAGCCATAGAAGCCCATGCAGCTACTAGGGGGCCTGGGGTAGGAAGGGGGGCCCCATTAGGGAGACTGATAAGGAAAACTTTACTGTGAAGGACTGAAATCAGAGCTCGGGATCCTCACTAGTCACCTACACTATATTACCAAAAGTATTGGGACGCCTGCCTTTACACGCACATCACCATTAATGTCATCCCAGTCTTAGCCCGTAGGGTTCAATATTGAGTTGGTCCACCCTTTGCAGCTATAACAGCTTCAACTCTTCTGGGAAGGCCGTCCACAAGGTTTAGGAGTGTGTCTATGGGAATGTTTGACCATTCTTCCAGAAGCGCATTTGTGAGGTCAGGCACTGATGTTGGACGAGAAGGCCTGGCTCGCAGTCTCCACTCTAATTCATCCCAAAGGTATTCTCTCGGGTTGAGGTCAGGACTCTGTGCAGGCCGGTCAAGTTCCTCCACCCCAAACTCGCTCATCCATGTCTTTATGGACCTTGCTTTGTGCTCTGGTGCGCAGTCATGTTGGAACAGGAAGGGGCCGTCCCCAAACTCAAACTGTTCCCACAAAGTTGGGAAGATGAAATTTTCCAAAATGTCTCGGTATGCTGACACCTTAAGAGTTCCCTTCACTGGGACCAAACCCAACCCCTGAAAAACAACCCCCACACCATAATCCCCCCTCCACCAAATGATTTGGACCAGTGCACAAAGAAAGGGTCCATAAAGACATGGATGAGCGAGTTTGGGGTGGAGGAACTTGACTGGTCTTCAGAGTCCTGACCTCAACCCTATAGAACACCTTTGGGATAAATTAGAGCGGAGACTGCGAGCCAGGCCTTCTCGTCCAACATCAGTGCCTGACCTCACAAATGCGCTTCTGGAAGAATGGTCAAACATTCCCATAGACACACTCCTAAACCTTGTGGACAGCCTTCCCAGAAGAGTTGAAGCTGTTATAGCTGCAAAGAGTGGGCCAACTCAATATTGAACCCTACGGACTAAGACTGGGATGCCATTAAAGATCATGTGTGTGTAAAGGCAGGCGTCCCAATACTTTTGGCAATATAGTGTATCTTCTTCTGTGCAGTAATTAGTGTAGCGCACGCCCTCAGCAAAATAACTCTTCAGGGACACAACATTATATATATATATATATATATATATATATATATATATAGTCCATATGTACACTCTGCCTCCCACACAGATCTTGATTGCAGCCAGGGCCATCTTTAACCGCTTCAGCCCCGAAAGATTTGGCTGCTGACTGACCAGGCTATTTTTTGCGATTCGGCACTGTGTCGCTTTACCTGACAATTGCGCGGTCGTGCGACGCTGCACCCAAACAAAATTGATGTCCTTTTTTTCCCATAAATAGAGCTTTCTTTTGGTGGTATTTGATCATCTCTGCGGTTTTTATTTTTTGCGCTATAAACAAAAAAGAGCGACAATTTTGAAAAAAAAACGCTATATTTTTTGCTAAAATAAATATCCCAACTTTTTTTTAAAAAAAGCACATTTCTTCTCAGTTTAGGCCGATGTGTATTCTTCTACATATTTTTGGTAAAAAATAATCGCAATAAGCGTGTATTGATTGGTTTGCGCAAAAGTTATAGCGTCTACAAAATAGGGGATAGATTTATAGCATTTTTATTATTACTTTTTTTTATTACTAGTAATGGCGGCGATCTGCAATTTTTATCGGGACTGCGACATTACGGCGGACACGTCGGACACTTTTGACACATTTTTGGGACCATTGGCATTTATACAGCGATCAGTGCTATAAAAATGCACTGATTACTGTAAAAATGTCACTGGTAGGGAAGGGGTTAACACTAGGGGGCGATCAAGGGGTTAAATGTATTCCCTAGTGTGTGCTCTAACTGAAGGGGGGAGGGGACTGTGTAGGGGAGATGACAGATTGCTGTTCATACTTTGTATGAACACACGATCAGTCTCTTCTCCCCTCAGAGAACCGGGATCTGTGTGTCTACACACACAGTTTCCAATTCTCGCTGTTTCAAGAGCGCGGCAGTCATCGCGCCCACCGGGCACTTGCGTTGGTTTGGGGGGGGGGGGGCAAGCAGTGGGCGCCAGGGCGCACCCCTAGTGGCCACAGGGCAAAGCGGCGTAACATAGCGTTGTTTCGCCCAGCCGTGCCATTCTGCCGCAGTTAAACTGCGGTGGCTGGTCGGCAAGTGGTTAATATTGATTGGACCCTGGGCAAACATTTTCTTGGGCCCTCCTGAATCCACTTATCAACTGTTTGTGGGAAGTGCGGGCTCAAGGGGCAGCTGCTTTGGGCCCCACAACAATGACTTGGCCCATTCAACGGCATGTATTAAGAGTGGGGGAAGGGGGCACAGTTCTGGATCCTTGCCCTGGGAGATGGACATCCCTCTTCTGGGTTCTGACAGACAGGGACCACGGGCTCTTTGTTTGTGTAGCAAAGTCCTGTTGCCCGGCTGTCCTCCTCCTGTAGCTACTGATCTCAGCACCACCTCTTCAGGCACTGCCAGCCCACCCAGCTGCCCCTTTCACTAGCTCTCCTGGCTAAACTTCCACAGTCCTCCCAGACTGACTCTACATCCAACCCAGGCTGATCTCTCCCAGTCTCTTCAGGCATCCCTCTCAGTCCTCCTGACTGTAACACTCACCAGCCCTCCTGCCCTCCTTTGCCGGTCAGTGTTCTCCTCCTGCTGTCCTCCTCCTGCTCCCGTGCCTCCGGTCAGGACACCTCCGTGTGTCATGAAGAGGATCCCTTCCGCACCCAAGCTCCCAAACCCGAGGTCACCCCCCCCCAGACCAAGGGTTACCCTGATGGGTCTCCAACAGCCTCCTAACACTCCATCTTCAGCTTCCACCCAAACTCCACTGTTCCAGCTGGGAGTATTTGAGGGGGCCTGCCCCCTGCCAACCCATCTGCTGGGGATTGGTCAGGGCCTTCAGCAGGGCTGCTGTTAGAAACCACGGGGCCCCATACAGACAACCTGACATGGGGCCTCATACAGACAACCTGACATGGGGCCTCATCAGTAGCGTAGCGTGGGTTGTCAGCACCCGGGGCAAGGCAAGTAATTTGCGCCCCCCCCCCCCTAACCTGCGGACTTTTATCACTCCCCGAGTCCCTTCAAATACAATAGTACTGACCTACCTGATTCCTATACTGACCACTACACTACACTGACCACTATAATATACTGTCCACTACACTGTACTGACCACTACACTACACTGTCCACTACACTATACTGACCACTACACTGTACTGACCACAATACTACACTGACCACCATACTACACTGTCCACTACACTATACTGACCACTACACTATACTGACCACTACACTACACTGTCCACTACACTGTACTGACCACAATACTACACTGACCACCATACTACACTGTCCACTACACTGTACTGTCCACTACACTACACTGACCACTATACTGTCCACTACACTGACCACTACACTAAGAACTACACTGACCACTATACTGTCCACTACACTACACTGACCACTATACTGACCACTACACTGAGAACTACACTGTCCACTACACTATACAATACTGACCACTATACTACACTGACCACTATACTGTCCACTACACTGACCACTATACTGACCACTACACTGAGAACTACACTGACCACTACACTAACCACTATACTGTCCACTATACTATACTGACCACTACACTGAGAACTACACTACATTGACCACTATACTGTCTACTACACTACACTGACCACAATACTACACTGACCACTATACTACACTGTCCACTATACTACACTGTCCACTACACTGTACTGACCACTACACTACACTGTCCACTACACTACACTGTCTACTACACTGTACTGACCACAATACTACACTGACCACCATACTACACTGTCCACTACACTATACTGACCACTACACTATACTGACCACTACACTACACTGTCCACTACACTGTACTGACCACAATACTACACTGACCACCATACTACACTGTCCACTACACTGTACTGTCCACTACACTACACTGACCACTACACTACACTGACCACTATACTGTCCACTACACTGACCACTACACTAAGAACTACACTGACCACTATACTGTCCACTACACTACACTGACCACTATACTGACCACTACACTGAGAACTACACTGTCCACTACACTATACAATACTGACCACTATACTACACTGACCACTATACTGTCCACTACACTGACCACTATACTGACCACTACACTGAGAACTACACTGACCACTACACTAACCACTATACTGTCCACTATACTATACTGACCACTACACTGAGAACTACACTACATTGACCACTATACTGTCTACTACACTACACTGACCACAATACTACACTGACCACTATACTACACTGTCCACTATACTACACTGTCCACTACACTGTACTGACCACTACACTACACTGTCCACTACACTACACTGTCTACTACACTGTACTGACCACAATACTACACTGACCACCATACTACACTGTCCACTACACTATACTGACCACTACACTATACTGACCACTACACTACACTGTCCACTACACTGTACTGACCACAATACTACACTGACCACCATACTACACTGTCCACTACACTGTACTGTCCACTACACTACACTGACCACTACACTACACTGACCACTATACTGTCCACTACACTGACCACTACACTAAGAACTACACTGACCACTATACTGTCCACTACACTACACTGACCACTATACTGACCACTACACTGAGAACTACACTGTCCACTACACTATACAATACTGCCCTCTATACTACACTGACCACTATACTGTCCACTACACTGACCACTAAACTGACCACTACACTGAGAACTACACTGACCACTACACTAACCACTATACTGTCCACTATACTATACTGACCACTACACTGAGAACTACACTACATTGACCACTATACTGTCTACTACACTACACTGACCACAATACTACACTGACCACTATACTACACTGTCCACTATACTACACTGTCCACTACACTGTACTGACCACTACACTGTACTGACCACTACACTATACTGACCACTATACTACACTGACCACAATACTACACTGTCCACTACACTGTACTGACCACTATACTACACTGACCACTACACTGTACTGACCACTACACTACACTGACCACAATACTACACTGTCCACTACACTGTACTGACCACTATACTACACTGACCACAATACTACACTGACCACAATACTACACTGACCACAATACTACACTGTACTGACCACTACACTACACTGACCACAATACTACACTGTCCACTACACTATACTGACCACAATACTACACTGTACTGACCACTACACTGTACTGACCACTACACTATACTGACCACAATACTACACTGACCACTACACTGTACTGACCACTACACTACACTGACCACTACACTGACCACAATACTACACTGTCCACTACACTGTACTGACCACTACACTACACTGTCCACTACACTACACTGACCACTACACTACACTGTCCACTACACTACACTGACCACTACACTACACTGACCACTACACTACACTGTCCACTACACTGTACTGACCACTATACTACACTGTCCACTATACTACACTGTCCACTACACTGTACTGACCACTACACTACACTGTCCACTACACTATACTGACCACAATACTACACTGTCCACTACACTACACTGACCACAATACTACACTGACCACTACACTGTACTGACCACTACACTATACTGTCCACTACACTATACTGACCACTACACTGTCCACTACACTACACTGTCCACTACACTACACTGTCCACTACACTATACTGACCACTACACTACACTGTCCACTACACTACACTACACTGTCCACTACACTGTACTGACCACTATACTACACTGTCCACTACACTACACTGTCCACTACACTACACTGTCCACTACACTATACTGTCCACTACACTACACTGTCCACTACACTATACTGACCACTATACTACACTGTCCACTACACTATACTGTCCACTACACTATACTGACCACAATACTACACTGTCCACTACACTACACTGTCCACTACACTGTACTGACCACTATACTACACTGTCCACTACACTATACTGACCACAATACTACACTGTCCACTACACCACACTGTCCACTACACTGTACTGACCACTATACTACACTGACCACAATACTACACTGTTTACTACACTATACTGACCACAATACTACACTGTCCACTACACTACACTGACCACTATACTATGCTGACCACTATACTACACTGACCACAATACTACACTGACCACAATACTACACTGTCCACTACACTACACTGTCCACTACACTACACTGTCCACTACACTATACTGACCACAATACTACACTGTCCACTACACTATACTGACCACAATACTACACTGTCCACTACACTACACTGACCACTACACTATACTGACCACTATACTACACTGTCCACTACACTGTACTGACCACTATACTACACTGACCACAATACTACACTGTCCACTACACTGTACTGACCACTACACTACACTGTCCACTACACTACACTGTCCACTACACTGTACTGACCACTACACTACACTGTCCACTACACTACACTGTCCACTACACTGTACTGACCACAATACTACACTGTCCACACCACTATACTGACCACTACACTACACTATACACTATACTGTCCTGCCTAGTCTTCCTATACTGACACTACATATACGGCGCCTGTCTCTTCTCCCCCCTACACTGTCCACTACACTACACTGACCACTATACTACACTGACCACAATACTACACTGACCACTACACTGTACTGACCACTACACTATACTGTCCACTACACTATACTGACCACTACACTACACTGTCCACTACACTACACTGTCCACAATACTACACTGTCCACTACACTACACTGTCCACTACACTATACTGACCACTATACTACACTGTCCACTACACTACACTGTCCACTACACTACACTGTCCACTACACTATACTGACCACTATACTACACTGTCCACTATACTACACTGTCCACTACACTATACTGACCACAATACTACACTGTCCACTACACTACACTGTCCACTACACTGTACTGACCACTATACTACACTGTCCACTACACTATACACTATACTGTCCTGCCTAGTCTTCCTATACTGACACTACATATACGGCGCCTGTCTCTTCTCCCCCCGTGCTTATCTATTTCTCACCTTATTGTGTTGCATCGGTCTGGAGGATGAGAAGACATCTGCCCCGGCGCTCACACTCTCGTCTCCCCTGCGCTCCGGCCGCCATATTCATTTTTCCCGGCGCACTGTGATTGGGCGAATGGGGGTCATGTGCGGAGGTGGGACTTCAGGAGCGACTGTGATCGTGGATAGGCCAGCCCCACGCCGCACATGACCCCCATACGCCCAATCACAGGGCGCAAAACACTAGACATGGCGGCGGAGCGCGGGGGACACAGGAAAAGAAATTAGGAGGAGGCAGCCAGTAGTGACACTACTGGCACTAAATTGCGCCCCCCTAAATTTCGCGCCCGGGGCCACGGCACCCCCCGCACCCCCCATGCTACGCCACTGGGCCTCATACAGACAACCTGACACGGGGCCTCATACAGACAACCTGACACGGAGCCCCATACAGCCAATGCTTCAGTTATGAATGAACACAGTGCGTGATCGGCACCGATGGTGCCCCCTTATCTACCGCCCTGGCCTTCAGAATACTCCAGACAGCTCCTCCTCACCTCCACTCCCAGTCTTCTGGAAGTTTCCTCCACGGTCCAGAAGTAGAGGGAGATCTCAGAGATGCTGCCTGCGAGTCATCCAGCCCTCCCTGAGTCACTCACCCTGACCCAGATAACAAAACAATAACAAAACAATTTTCCTACACTAACAAAAATCTATTCTAGCACACTAGAGGGTGCTAAAGAAACATTTGCTCATCTGTCTTTAGCCATGTCGATTTGCTGCCCTCTGAGCTTCCGCTACAGACTGAAATTGACCCTGTATCTCTAATGCAGTCACAAATCCCAGAGCTTCTCCACAGCTGAAACCCGATCAGACAGATGTGGTTTGTAGTACTACAAAAAGGTTCAACGACTTGTCTACTGGCAAAATTTTGTAAACCTTCACACACCTTAACCACTTGACCTCCAGAAGATTTACCCCCCCTTCATGACCAGGCCATTTTTTGCTAAACAGCACTGCGTTACTTTAACCACTTACCGACTGCCGCACGCCGATATACGTCGGCACAATGGCAGTGGTGGGCAAATGGGCGTACCTGTACGTCCCCTTTAAGAGCCGGGGATAGCAGGCGCGCGTGCGCATGCCCGCCAAGTACAGCGTGACCGTGCCCGCGGGACCGGCGGATTCAATGTCCGCCTGTCTCCCGGCGATCGTGTCATGGAGCCTCAGAACGGGGAAGTGCAAAGCATTTCCCCGTTCTGTCTTGTGATATGACAGAGATCACCGCTCCCTGTTATCGGGAGCGGTGATTGTTGTCATGTGAGGTGTAGCCCCTCCCCCCCACAGTTAGAATCACTCCCTAGGACATACTTAACACCTTCATCGCCCCCTAGTGGTCAACGCCTTCACTGCCAGTGTCATTTACACAGTAAGCAGTGCATTTTTATAGCACTGATCGCTGTATAAATGACAATGGTCCCAAAATAGTGTCAAAAGTGTCTGATGTGTCCGCCATAATGACGCAGTCCCGATAAAAATCGCAGATTGCCGCCATTACTAAAAAAAAAAATGGGATATATACTGGAATTTTTATTTATTTATTTTTATTTTATGATAGTAATGGTGGCGATCGGTGGCTTATAGCAGGACTGCAATAGTATGGCGGGCAATCTGACACTATGGGGGTTGATTTACTAAAGGCAAATAGACGGTGCACTTTGCAAAGTGCAGTTGCTCCAGAGCTTAGTAAAGCTTCACTTTGCAAAGAATACTCTTTTACGTGCAAGGAAAATAAAAAAACAGCATTTTTGCTTGCACATGATTGGATGATGGAAGTCAGCAGAGCTTCTTCTCATTTACTAAGCTTTGAAGCAACTGCAAAGTGCACAGTCTATTTGCCTTTAGTAAATTAACCTTTAACTGCCATTTTTTTTTCCAAGATTTTAATTAGGTAATTAACCAAAAATGTAACAAAATACAGATAATAAAGGTATTTTTGGTGATATACTTATATCATTACAATAGTATAAAGTAGAGCTGCACGATTAATCGTTAAGAATTGTTATTGCAATTTTTTCCCCCTCACGATCTTCACAAAGCATTTTCCTGATTCTTTCTATGCAGAGTTCACTGCTGAAGCCGACAACTGTCAAAAAAAAACAAAAAAAAAACAGGCAGTCTGCCAAGTATCACAACATTCCTCAGTTGCTGAGCTAACTATAAACATTGTAACGTTTAGTTCTTTAGATCAAAGTAATGAACTTTGGTCTGTAAATGAGGGAAGTTTAACCACTTAAAGACTAAACCTTTTTTTGACACTTGTTGGTTTCAAGTTAAAATCTATATTTTTTGCTAGAAAATTACTTAGAGAATAATATGGTGGTTGTTGCAGTATTTTATGTCACACTGTATTTGCACAGCGGCCTTTCAAATGCAATTTATTTGGAAAAAAATACACTTTAACCGATTGCCGACCAGCCACCGTAGTTCTACTGAGGCAGAATGGCACAGCTGGGCGAAACGACGTTACCTTACGTCGCTTCGCCTTTTGGCCACTAGGGGCGCGTGCAGTCGCCCGCGGCGCGTGCCTGGCGCTGATGCGAGTGCCCAGCGGGCGCGATGACCGCCGGGCTCCCGCGATCCCTTGTGACAGATGGAGAACGGGGATCTGTGTGTGTAAACACACAGATCCCGGTTCTTTCAGGGGAGAGGAGACAGATCGTGTGTTCACACTATGTATGAACACCGATCTCTCTCCCCTCCTAGACAGCCCCATCCCCCCTACAGTTAGAACACACAGTCAGGGAACACATTTAACCCCTCGATCACCCCCTAGTGTTAACCCCTTCCCTGCCAGTGACATTTACACAGTAATCAGTACATTTTTATAGCACTGATCGCTGTATAATTGTCAATGGTTTCAAAAATGCGTCAAAAGTGTCCGATGTGTCCGCCGTAATGTCGCAGTCCCGATAAAATCGCCGCCAATACTAGTAAAAAAAATAAATTAAAAAAATGCCATAAATCTATCCCCTATTTTGTAGACGCTATAACTTTTGCGCAAACCAATCAATATACACTCATCGCAATTTTTTTTTTTACCAAAAATATGTAGAAGAATACATATCGGCCTAAACTGAGGAAAAAATAATTTTTTTGATAAAAAATGGGGATATTTAGTATAGCAAAAAGTAAAAGATAATGTGTTTTTTTTCAAAATTGATGCTATTCTTTTGTTTATAGCGCAAAAAATATAAACCGCAGAGGTGATCAAATACCACCAAAAGCAGGCTCTATTTGTGGGAAAAAAAGGACGTCAATTTTGTTTGGGTGCAGCGCCGCACGACCGCGCAATTGTCAGTTAAAGCGACGCAGTGCCCAATCGCAAAAAAATGGCCTGGTCATTAAGGGAGTAAATCCTTCTGGTCCTTAAGTGGTTAAGGGGAAACCGCATGCCAAAATAAAAAAAAATGGCATGGGGTCCCCCCCAAAATCCATATCAGACCCTTATCCATGCATGCAGCCAGGCAGGTCAGGAAAGGGGGGGGGCTGCGAGTGAGGACCCCCCTCCTGAACTATGCCAGGCCACATGCCCTTAACACGGGGGGGTCGAGTGCTTTGGGGCAGGGGAGCTCTGCCCCCCTTGCCCCAAAGAACCTCGTCCCAATGTTGATGGGGACAAGGGCCTCATCCCCACAACCCTGGCTGGTGGTTGTGGGGGTCTGTGGGTGGGGGGCTTATCGGAATCCGGAAGCCCCTTTTAACAGAGGGGCCCTCAGATCCCGCCCCCTATGTTAATGAGTATAGGGAAACATTGTACCCCTACCCCTTCACCAAAAAAGTGTCAAAAAGTAATAAAAAAACTGTTTTTGAGAATTCCTTTATTAAAAAAAAAAGTGTCCCCTGATGTAAATCCATCATCAATTACGACACCCGCGCACTGCCAAAACCTGAAAAAAAAGAGCTTCGCCCGCGAGGATGGCTGGTCACCGAATGCCTCCTCTATCGTTTAACAGTTCCAACATAACTAAGGGCGGGGCCACCTGGCGACGTCACCTAGTGGCACCGCCCCCTTGTGATGCCACGGACCGGTGCAAGCTGGGTCACTGACTTTACAAGGGGGGCGGTATGGACTGGGGAGGGGGACCCCATGCTGTTTTTTTAAACATTTTTGTATTGCTGGCAATATAAATGTCTTTCATTCATTTTTTTTTTTTTTTTTTTAGAAATGTAATTTTTGCTGCAGCATGTTCTATACATGCTACAGATCGTATGCATGGGGGGGGGGGGCACGCTGTTTATTTTCCATTCTCTTTAATTGCCGGCATTTTCTTTATATTCAGCTGTCAGCGGGGAACCCGCTGACAGTTGATGAGTCATCCATTGTTAAGGATGCGGCTGCAGGCTTTTCGGCCCGCTCCTTAGCAATCAACTCAATGCGATAAATTACTTCATTAAATAATGCCGTAATTACCGCTAAATAGAACAAATACCGCATTTGGTATTTAATGCAGAATTCTTAGTGAATTGCACTTTCAAAACTGATTTACATCTATAATAACTGATGATATACAGTACTATGGAAGATATCCTATTGATGGATTTTACTATGGATGGAGATATGATATGAATGTAGTATGGATAGTGATATGCAATGGATAGGGATATACAGTGCCTTGAAAAAGTATTCATACCCCTTGAAATTTTCCACATTTTGTCATGTTACAACCAAAAACGTAAATGTATTTTATTGGAGTTTTATGTGATAGACCAACACAAAGTGGCACATAATTGTGAAGTGGAAGTAAAATGATAAATGGTTTTCATTTTTCCCCTTTCGTCTTTCAGGACAGCCACCATGAGAGATAGTCTCCTCCTCTTCCTCTTAGGAAACACTGCGCCAGCCCATAAATTCTCACTTCCCCCTGCCAGACCTCAGTATTAGTGTTTCCTCCGGTGGGGAGACACTGTGCAAGGAACCAGGCTTTTCAGTCAGGGGACTGTGGCTGTTATTTGTTTTTTTGAGCCTGTAAATGGGAGCAGGGGCTTCCTATGGGCATGGAGGGGACTTACCCCTCGTTCGGTGGCCACCACTTCCTAGCTGAGCGCAGCTTCAGGCTGTGGGGGTTCCCTATCGCGGTCACAGGGCTGCAGCAGGCTGGCGTCCGCCCTTCCTGTATACTTTACAGGCCGCTCTCTTTTTGGAACTAGGCGGGCCGGACGACGGGCGACGTCATTTCTGGCGGAAGGGCGGGGGCTTGCCTTTGACCCGCGGCTTCCGGTTCCGGGTCGCAGGGCTGATAGGGAAGCCAGGCACAGGCTGGAGACGAGTCTGGGACGCGCACAGGCAGCGTTGGACTCGGTAGTAGCAACCACCTGCAAGTCATGTCGGAAGCGGATGCTCAACCAACGGACACTACCTCCAGCCTTCCTAAGGTAAGAGTGCCTTGGGGAAAAGTACTCTTTACCTAGGATTGTCCCTCCATGTATGGTTCCTGTCATGGGGGGGCAGATCCCCTGGGTGGTCAGGGGAGGGAGGCTCAGATCCCCATAGATTAAGGAGGGTCTAGTGCACTCCCAGGGTTGTATCCTTGTTTTTAAAAAAAAAAAAAAAAAAAAAAGTGACAAAATTTTTGTTTTTTCCTTTCTTGTATTTCAGAAAGCTACAGAAAAATCTAAGTCTACCCATAGCTCTAAGAGGAGGTGTGCCTCTTGCAGGGACACATTAGGGGAGGCATGGACAAAGGTCTTGTGTAGGGAGTGCATAGACTCCCTTGTTAAGGAGAGGGACTCTGAACAGGAGTCAGGACTTGCAGCCTCAGTAAAGGAGCTCTCGTCCACCTTTTCTTCATTTAAGGCCTTATTTGAAAGGTTTCAACCTCCCATTAGTCCAGCTCCCCAGGATACAACCCCGCCTCAGGCGCAGGGCTCTGCTCCTGTCCAACCTGCAACTTCAGTTAGGGCAGAGGAAGCTCCAGGGCCTTCCGGAGTGGAACTAAGACAGCCAGATAGTTCCTCCTCCGATTCCCAGGATGGTTCAGAGGGGGAGGACCAGGACGGGGAGTCCAAGAGATCCTCCAGATATAAATTATCCCTAGAGGAGGTAGAGGACCTCTTGGGGGCTATTTATACAACCCTCGGTATTCAGGAGGACAGGAAACCCCTGACCCTTCATGACCAGATGTACAGAGGCTTGGGGGAACAAAAGAGAAAGGTTTTTCCAGTTCATGAAGTACTGGTTGAAACTATCAAAAAGGAGTGGCAGGATCCCGAAAGGAAACCCTTTTTTTCTAGATCCTTAAAAAGGAGATTTCCGTTTTCGGATGATCCTACATCTATCTGGAATAAAAATCCCAAGTTAGATGCTGCTTTCTCCCAGGTTTCCAGACACACTGACCTGGCATTTGAGGACATGGGGGCCCTGGTGGATGTCATGGATAAGAGAATAGACTCTCTCCTTAAAAAGACGTGGGATTCAACAATTGGTAACTTGAAACCTGAGTTGGCTGTCACAGTAGTGGCTCGCAATCTGGAGCACTGGCTCTCTAAGATTCAAGAGCATATTGAGGCTGGAACGGCAAAAGAAACCATTCTGTCTTCTTTCCCTACGATTCTGCGGGGTATCGCCTACATAGCTGATGCCTCGGCAGAGTCAGTACGTATGACGGCCAGATCAGCGGCTCTGGCCAATTCGGCCAGGAGAGCCCTCTGGCTAAAAACCTGGCCGGGCGATAGCGCCTCTAAAGTCAAATTGTGCGGCATACCGTTAACGGGAGACCTTCTCTTCGGCCCAGGCTTAGAGACTGTCTTAGACCGCACAGCAGACAGGAAGAAATCCTTCCCGGTTAAGCGGAAAACCCCTGCACCTACAAAGAAGGGGTTTCGTCCGCAAAAGCGTAAAGAGACTCCAAAGCCGGAAGGGCAAAGGAAGCTCTGGGGTCAGAAAGGCAAGGGCAGAGGAGGGGCGATTTTTCGCCCTCCTGAACAGCCCCGTAAAAGTCAATGACTCCCCAACCATGGTGGGGGGAAGATTGGGGGCCTTCCTCCCACAGTGGGAAGCAATATCCCCCAATCGCTTTATCCTAGGGATTATAAGAAAGGGGTACCATATCGATTTCACAAATCTTCCTCCTCGGAGATTTTTGGTCACGCACCTACCCAGGTGTACGGCAAAAGCCGAGGCTCTGTTGGAAGCATTAAGAGATCTGGTAGATCAGAATGTGGTTCTAAGAGTTCCAAAAGCCGAGGAGGGAGAGGGGTTTTATTCACACATCTTCGTAGTGAAGAAACCCACAGGGAAATTCAGACTAATTCTGAATCTAAAACCCCTGAACAAGTCAGTGACATACAGGAGATTCCGTATGGAAACAATTTTCACGGTGAGAACACTGTTGCCCCGCAACTGCTTTATGGTATCCCTGGACCTAAAGGACGCGTATCTACACGTTCCCATAGCAGAAGCCTCACAGAGGTTTCTCCGGCTAGCGGTAGATCTAGGTGGAACAAAGGTACATCTACAGTTTCAGGCGCTGCCTTTCGGGCTATCCTCCTCGCCCCGCATCTTCACCAAGGTCTTGGCGGAGGTGATGGCCTTTCTTCGGCTCCAGGGAGTATCAGTGATAGCATACCTGGACGACCTGCTCCTGTTTGCAGCGTGTCCACTGCAGTTAGTCAGGGATCTAGAACTTACAAAAAGAGTTCTTACAGGTCTAGGGTGGCTAATGAACTTGGAGAAATCCAGTTTGATTCCCTCCCAGCGCATTACCTACTTGGGGTACCAGTTGGACTCAACACTACTGAGAGTGTTTCTTCCAACAGAAAAAATACTAAAGCTGGACAGGGCAGTGGCTGGTCTCCAGTGCAGCAGTCGGGTCTCCATAAGAGTTCTGATGTCGGCCCTGGGTCTTTTGACCGCGACCCTCCCAGCAGTGCAATGGGCAGGTCTGCACTTTCGTCCCTTACAGTCCTTTGTCCTAAGGGTGTGGGATCACAGCCAGAGAAATCTGGATGCCTTGGTTCAGGTCCCATCCCAAGTAAAGAGATCCCTCTGGTGGTGGAGGAGGGTCTCAAACTTGTCGCAGGGTCGTCTGTGGTTCATCCCAGTCTCTCAGGTGGTAACCACAGACGCAAGCGGCAGAGGTTGGGGGGCGCATCTGGGTTCCCTTGTAGCACAGGACACCTGGGAGGGAGACGAACTCAGAAGGTCGTCCAATTGGAAGGAGCTGAAGGCAATCGGGCTAGCACTCAGGTTCTTCAAAAAGGAGCTACAGGGCCACCATGTTCAGGTGCAGTCGGACAACTCGTCCGCCGTAGCCTATGTGAACAAGCAGGGAGGCACAAGGAGCGGAGTACTGTTGGCATTGGCATCAGACATTCTGAGCTGGGCCGAGACTCACACTCTCTCACTTTCAGCAGTCTACCTGAGAGGAGAAAAGAATGTGAAAGCAGACTTTCTCAGCCGAACCAAGCTGAGAGAGGGCGACTGGATCCTCAACCAGGAGGTTTTCAGTCTCATCTCAGAGAAGTGGGGTCCTCCAGAGGTAGATCTGTTCGCGTCAAGAAGCAACGCGAAAGCCCCTTGTTTTTTCTCCCTAAACAGAGGGGAGGGAGCGCGAGGGGTCGACGCATTGATCCAGGACTGGCATTTCAGAATCTGCTATGCCTTCCCGCCTCCAGCGTTATTACCAGCAGTTCTCAGGAAGTTTCAGATGGAAAACACGTCCCTGATTCTGGTAGCACCACATTGGCCAAAGAGGGCTTGGTTCTCAGTACTCAAGCAGCTAGCGGTCGAACCTCCCTTATTCCTGCCACCTCGAGAGGATCTCCTCTCACAGGGCCCAGTCCTCTGTCCACAGGTTCACCAATGGCAGTTAGCGGCCTGGCTACTGAGGAGGGTATGCTGAGAGCTAGGGGTTTTTCTGAGAAATTAATCTCCACCCTCCTCAATAGCAGGAAGAAGGAAACACGCCAGATATATAAAAAAATCTGGGTACGTTTCAATAAATGGTGTGCAGAAGGCTCCTTTGCGGTACATAGTCCCACAGCTGTGTTGGAATTCCTTCAGTGCGGGGCAGACAGGGGTTTATCCATAAGTACCCTTAAAGGTCAGGTGTCAGCACTGCTTATTTAGAGAAACATCTGGCCACCAACCCCTGGGTGGTCAGATTCTTTAAGGCTCTGTCTAGACAAAGACCGGTTCAAGGTCCTCCCTTTCCCAAGTGGGACCTATCGTTAGTTTTGCAGGGCCTGACGGGAATCCCCTTTGAACCTTTAGAGGAATGTCTACTAAAGGATCTTACGTTAAAAACAGTTTTTTTGGTAGCAGTGACAACTGCCAGGAGAGTCAGCGAGATTGAGGCCTTATCTGTTAGACCTCCCTTTTGCGTTATTTTTCCAGATCGGATCATCTTTAAGACCGATCCAGCATTTTTACCTAAGGTTGCTTCTGGTTTCCACAGAAGTCAGGAGGTAATTTTACCCTCATTTTGTCCCAACCCCTCGGGGGAAAGGGAATTAAAATTTCATTCTTTGGATGTAAGGAGATGTATCCTTAGATACCTAGAGCTGACCAAGATGTTTAGAAAGTCAGACTCTTTATTTGTTTTGTTTTCTGGGGCCAGAAAAGGATGCAAAGCGTCTCGACGCACTATTGCCAGATGGCTCAGAGTAGCCATTGGCCAGGCCTATACATTGGCAGGGAAAGAAATCCCAATGGGTATAAGAGCACACTCTACTAGAGCTATGGCAGCTTCGCAGGCAGAAAGGGCTGGAGCAACGCCAGAGCAAATATGCAGGGCTGCAACATGGTCCAGCTACTCCACTTTTGTAAAGCACTACAGAGTGGACCTGGTGTCGGCTAGTGAGCAAGCCTTTGGGCGAAAGGTATTGCAAGCTGTAGTCCCACCCTAAACTGGTAAGTGCTCGTTTATCCTCTCATGGTGGCTGTCCTGAAAGACGAAAGGGGAAAATTAGAGTTACGTACCGGTAACGTCTTTTCCAGTAGTCTTTCAGGACAGCCCTAGTTACCCACCCGAAATTTTTGGGGGGTCTTACAAAAGACCAGAACGCAGCATGATAATGATATGGAATAGTATGTTATTAATGTGTTCTTGTGTCTCCCCAGCTGACCGGAGGTAATCTCGGAATATACTGAGGTCTGGCAGGGGGAAGTGAGAATTTATGGGCTGGCGCAGTGTTTCCTAAGAGGAAGAGGAGGAGACTATCTCTCATGGTGGCTGTCCTGAAAGACTACTGGAAAAGACGTTACCGGTACGTAACTCTAATTTTTTTTTTTACAAATAAATATGTGAAAAGTGTGGCGTGCATTTGTATTCAGCCCCCTTTACTCTGATACCCCTAACTAAAATCTAGTGGAACCAATTCCCCTCAGAAGTCACCTAATATTAAATAGAGTCAACCTGTGCGTAATTTAATCTCAGTATAAATACAGCTGTCCTGTGGATCCCTCAGAGGTTTGTTAGAGAACCTTAGTGAACAAACAGCATCATGAAGGCCAAGGAACACACCAGACAGGTCAGGGATAAAGTTGTGGAGAAGTATAAAGCAGGGTTAGGTTATAAAAAAATATCCCAAGCTTTGAACATCTCACGGAGCTCTGTTCAATCCATCATCCGAAAATGGAAAGAGTATGGCACAACTGCAAACCTACCAAGACATGGCCGTCCACCTAAACTGACCGGCCGGGCAAGGAGAGCATTCATCAGAGAAGAGCCAAGAGGTCCATGGTAACTCTGGAGGAGCTGCAGAGATCCACAGCTCAGGTGGGAGAATCTGTCCACAGGACAACTATTAGTCGTGTTCTCCACAAATCTGCCCATTATGGAAGAGTGACAAGAAGAAAGACTTTGGTGAAAGAAAATCATAAGAAGTCCGGTTTGCAGTTTGTGAGAAGCCATGTGGGGGACACAGCAAACATGTGGAAGAAGGTGCTCTGGTCAGATGAGACCAAAATTGAACTTTATGGCGTAACAGCAAAACGCTATGTGTGGTGGAAAACTAACACTGCACATCACCCTGAAGACACCATCCCCACCGTGAAACATGGTGGTGGCAGCATCATGTTGTGGGGATGCTTTTCTTCAGCAGGGACAGGGAAGCTGGTTAGAGTTGATGGGAAGATGGATGGAGACAAATACAGGGCAATCTTAGAAGAAAACCTGTTAGAGTCTGCAAAAGACTTGAGACTGGGGAGGAGGTTCACCTTCCAGCAGGACAACGACCCGAAACATACAGCCAGAGCTACAATGGAATTGTTTACATCAAAGCATATTCATGTGTTAGAATGGCCCAGTCACAGTCCAGACCTAAATCCATTTGAGAATCTGTGGCAAGACTTGACAATTGCTGTTCACAGACGCTCTCCATCCGATCTGACAGAGCTTGAGATATTCTGCAAAGAAGAAGAATGGGCAAAAATGTCCCTCTCTAGATGGGCAAAGCTGGTAGAGACATCCCCAAAAAGACTTAAAGCTGTAATTGCAGAGAAAGGAGGTTCTACAAAGTATTGACTCCGGGGGGCGCCATACAAATGTACTCCCCACACTCTTCACATATTTATTTGTAAAACATTTTGAAAATCATTTATCATTTTCCTTCCACTTCACAATTATGTGACACTTTGTGTTGGTCTATCACATAAAATCCCAATAATATACATTTATGTTTTTTGGTTGTAACATGACAAAATGTGGAAAATATCAAGGGGTATGAATACTTTTTCAAGGCACTGTACATTACCATGGATAGTACTATGAAATGGAAAAAGAAACACAGTGGATGAATGTATACTATAGATCAAAATATACAATGTATATTATGAATGGAGATATGATATGGATGGAGATGTACTATGGATAGTGCTATGAAATGGATAGAGAGACACAATGGATGGAGATGTATTATACATAGAAATATGCAGTATATGGCAATAATGGGGATATACTGGGGATGGATATGTACTGTGGATAGAGATATGCAATGGAAAAATATCCACAATAGAGATATGCTATGGATGGAAATGTACAATGTATCAATAATCAACAATGGATGGAGATATACTGTACAAAATGGATAGACACTCCATGGATAGATATAATCAATTAATTGAGCTATCAAAAGAATGAAGATATACTATGGATGGAACTATATATAGGCAGATCTCTGGGTGTCACTGATGTACCTGGGGCAGATCTCTGGGTGTCACTGTTGTACCTGGGGCAGATCTCTGGGTGTCACTGCTGTACCTGGGGCAGATCTCTGGGTGTCACTGTTGTACCTGGGGCAGATCTCTGGGTGTCACTGTTGTACCTGGGGCAGATCTCTGGGTGTCACTGTTGTACCTGGGGCAGATCTCTGGGTGTCACTGCTGTACCTGGGGCAGATCTCTGGGTGTCACTGTTGTACCTGGGGCAGATCTCTGGGTGTCACTGTTGTACCTGGGACAGATCTCTGGGTGTCACTGCTGTACCTGGGGCAGATCTCTGGGTGTCACTGTTGTACCTGGGACAGATCTCTGGGTGTCACTGCTGTACCTGGGGCAGATCTCTGGGTGTCACTGTTGTACCTGGGGCAGATCTCTGGGTGTCACTGTTGTACCTAGGGCAGATCTCTGGGTGTCACTGCTGTACCTGGGGCAGATCTCTGGGTGTCACTGCTGTACCTGGGGCAGATCTCTGGGTGTCACTGCTGTACCTGGGGCAGATCTCTGGGTGTCACTGCTGTACCTGGGGCAGATCTCTGGGTGTCACTGCTGTACCTGGGGCAGATCTCTGGGTGTCACTGCTGTACCTGGGGCAGATCTCTGGGTGTCACTGGGTGTCACTGCTGTACCTGGGGCAGATCTCTGGGTGTCACTGGGTGTCACTGCTGTACCTGGGGCAGATCTCTGGGTGTCACTGCTGTACCTGGGGCAGATCTCTGGGTGTCACTGCTGTACCTGGGGCAGATCTCTGGGTGTCACTGCTGTACCTGGGGCAGATCTCTGGGTGTCACTGCTGTACCTGGGGCAGATCTCTGGGTGTCACTGGGTGTCACTGCTGTACCTGGGGCAGATCTCTGGGTGTCACTGGGTGTCACTGCTGTACCTGGGGCAGATCTCTGGGTGTCACTGCTGTACCTGGGGCAGATCTCTGGGTGTCACTGCTGTACCTGGGGCAGATCTCTGGGTGTCACTGCTGTACCTGGGGCAGATCTCTGGGTGTCACTGCTGTACCTGGGGCAGATCTCTGGGTGTCACTGGGTGTCACTGCTGTACCTGGGGCAGATCTCTGGGTGTCACTGGGTGTCACTGCTGTACCTGGGGCAGATCTCTGGGTGTCACTGCTGTACCTGGGGTAGATCTCTGGGTGTCACTGCTGTACCTGGGGCAGATCTCTGGGTGTCACTGTTGTACCTGGGGCAGATCTCTGGGTATCACTGCTGTACCTGGGGCAGATCTCTGGGTGTCACTGCTGTACCTGGGGTAGATCTCTGGGTGTCACTGCTGTACCTGGGGCAGATCTCTGGGTGTCACTGTTGTACCTGGGGCAGATCTCTGGGTGTCACTGCTGTACCTGGGGCAGATCTCTGGGTGTCACTGCTGTACCTGGGGCAGATCTCTGGGTGTCACTGCTGTACCTGGGGCAGATCTCTGGGTGTCACTGCTGTACCTGGGGCAGATCTCTGGGTGTCACTGGGTGTCACTGCTGTACCTGGGGCAGATCTCTGGGTGTCACTGCTGTACCTGGGGCAGATCACTGGGTGTCACTGCTGTACCTGGGGCAGATCTCTTGGGTGTCACTGCTGTACCTGGGGCAGATCTCTTGGGTGTCACTGCTGTACCTGGGGCAGATCTCTGGATTTCTCCCACATGGGATACCAAAAGGGTGGATGGGAAAAAATGAACTGAATGAAACTGAATGATGCCAGAACAGTCTGTTCACTATCTTCTCTCCACCAAAAATGAGATGATATGTCAGGTTTGGGGTCAAGTAACCTGTTTGTTTCATTTCCCATGAACTAGGACGTGGAAATTGATGTATAAATTATTTTGCAACAAAATAGATGAATCTGGGATAATATCACCTAATAGTGGAAAGATGGCGGATCGGAGCCCAGAGCAGCGTCATAACGAGGTGTTAGTGTTGACATTTCCCATCCTGATTATAAATAGGAGCCAAGCAAATATCACAGAGGGTTGGGACACCATACCGAGATACATACCGAGAGAGGCAGACAGATAGGTAAATACACAGAAAGGAAAACACACATACAAACATTAAAGACGGATACATCCAAAGAGAGCAAAGCAGGAAGATGGCTGCCTGTATGGAGGATCTCTGGAGAAGCCTAGAAAATAACTACTTCGAAAATAACGTTCCATTGACCTTCACCAACACACAGCGATCGCTTTTATACCTACTGACCCCACATTATTGGATATTCTGGGCCCTTAACTCTCTATACAGAGTCAATTGAGAAAGTAAAGCCATAAGAAGATAAAAGTGACCCTTGCCAAGTTTTCCATCTACCTCACAACAAACCAAGAATTCTGCAAATATTGGCCTACTGCACCACTTAAAAAAAAAGGAAAATAAAGGAAAGGAAAAAGGAAAGGTAAAGGAGAAGGAAAGGAAAGGAAAGGGACAGGAAAGGAAGGCAAAGGTAAATGAAAGGAAAGAAAAAAAGGAAAAGTAAAAAGGAAAGGAAGAGGAAAATGAAAAGAAAAGGAAAGGGGAAATGAATGGGAAAAGGAAAGGTAAAAGGAAGAGGAAAAGGAAAGGAAAAAGAAAAAAAAAAGGAAAAGAAAAAAGAAAGGGAAAGGAAATGAAAGAAAAGGGAAGGGAAGGAAAGGAAAAGGAAAGAAACGGAAAGAAAAGGAAAGAAAAGGAAAGTGAAATGAAAGGAAAGAAAAGGAAAAGAAAGGGAAAAGGAAAATTAAAAGGGAAAGGAAAGGGAAGAGGGAAAGGAAAAAGAAAAGAAAAAAGGAAAGTAAAGGGAAGGGAAAGAAAGGGAAAAAGGAAATGAAAGGAAAGAAAAGAAAAACGGAAGGGAAGGGAAAGGAAAAGAAGAAGAAAAGGAAAGGGAAAGGAAAGAAAAGGGAAAAGAAAGAAAAGGGAAATGAAAGGAAATAAAAGGAAAGGGAAGAGGAAGGGAAAAGGGCAGGGGAAAAAAAGGAAGAGGAAAAAGAAATGGAAAGTTAATGAAGAGGAAAAAGGAAAGATAAGGAAATGAAAAAGAAAAGGAAATGAAGAGAAAAGGAAGAGGAAAAGAAAGTTAAGGAAAGGAAAAAAGAAAGTTAAGAAAAGGGAAAGTGAAATGAAAGGAAAGAAAAGGAAAATGAAAATGAAAAGGAATGGGGAAAGGAAAGGTGAAAGGAAAAGGAAAAAGAAAAGAAAAAAGAAAAGTAAAGGGAAGGGAAAGAAAGGGAAAAGGAAATGAAAGGAAAGAAAAGAAAAACGGAAGGGAAGGGAAAGGAAAAGAAAGGGAAAAGCAAATGAAAGAAAAGAAAAGAAAAGGGGAAGGGAAGGGAAAGGAAAAGAAAAGGAAAGTTAAGGAAAGGGGAAAGGAAGAGAGAAAGGGAAAAGGAAATAAAGAGGAAAAGAAAATGGATCTTTCAGCCACTTTCTGTCAGCTGCATTCAGTGCAGTCATTGTCCCCTCTACAGGTCTCAGTGCCCCGCTGGCCGGGTTCCCTCATCATTGTTCAGACGACACGTAGCAGAAATCTCTGAGCTGGATTGATATTTAAGGAGATTTTTCTCACTTTCTGGAAGCCGGACGTTGGATTTGCTCCGTATGAATTCTGAGCTCAGAAGACGCTAAGCTCAGTAATAAGCCGTCCATTAAGACATTTGAAAACACATCTATTATTATATTATTACTTTACTGACATTGAACTTTATTTCTGCATTTTTCTATGATGTGATGGCTCATTCATTGTGGAACTACAAGTCCCAGCATGCCCTCTCAGGGTCCAACCTCTCCCCGCTATCTCTGACTGGCCACAACCACAGCCCCGAAGCAAAATTCTCCTCCCAAATTGGCACAACTCACCTGCAATACTGATTTACTGCTGGAGTGGGAAAGATGGTGGAAGTGGAATGCACATTGGTTGTAAAAATTCACTTAAATTGGAGCACATTTAATACCGCATATTAGACTGTATTGTATGAAGAAAATCAGATCATTTTAGAGCACACTGAAGGATGTATTTATAAAAAATTCACATAACTGTTCCTCCATTGAAACTGCATGTACATTCTATCTGTGTGAAGGGAGCAAAATCAAATGTTCTATATTCTCAAATGTTATTTATTGAAAATGGGGGAAATACCACCTTATGGCCACTAGATGGAGCTGAGGAGCATACTAATTTCCTATAACACTCAGCATCATCTAGTGGTCGTAATGTGGTACGTTCCCCATTCACTATTTTTTTTTTTTTCAATGAATAACATCTGATTAGCAGAGATTACAACCTAAGCACATTTGATTTTCCCCTATTAGCAACGAATAAGTTTACATGCAGTTTTGGATGAACAGCTATATGAAATACATTTCTTAAAGTATAACTGTAACCATAAATGAAAAACCATCTAATAAATCTTACAACACAAATACATACAAGTGCATCACTGACCTTTTCTAAAGATAATTGCATCATCAAATAAATACCTGGTGATCCTGCCCAGTCCACACCCTTTCCTCCTACAGGGGACACTGATAACTGCTGATAACCCTCCTTGGTGTCAATTATTGTCTTCCAATAGGGGGCCCTACATTTGGAGGTAATGACTCGGGGGGTCATTCACATGGGTGGTGGGCTCTTCTGCCCCTTTAAAAGTAATTAGGCATTCAGGTGACATTTCTGTAGCCCCCTGCAGGCCTGTTTTTAAATCCCCAGGAGGGTTTTTTTTTTTTTTTATTCCATTTGGGATTTTACATTGCACTACCACATTGCAACCACAATAGCCACATTTGGCCTGGTTCTATCAACTTCAATGTGCAAGACTGACAGACAGCGCTTCTGCCTGCCAAACTCGACATGTATAGTAAAAATTGGTGCTCTACAAATTTCCAATGATTTTCAGCTCCATCTAGTGGCCATAATGCACTTTTTTTTATTGAGGTATCTTTGCAGGACAATTATCTCTTTTAATGGTCAACTCCATCTAGTGGTCATAATGTTTTTATTTTTTCAAAAAGTTCCACATTTGACCACTAGATGGAGCTGAAGATCAAAAGAGATCATTATATTACAAACAATATGGTGATAATTCATTGTGCCCATGTGACTGCTAAAGACATCCGCATATCAGTTTTTTTTTTGTAGGAACTGTTTGTAATATGTATATCTCCTATGATCATTAGCTCCATCTAGTGGCCATAGTATTTTTTTCTTTTTTTCTTATTGACGCATGTTTGTAATATGATTATCTCCTATGATTATCATCTCCATCTAGTGACCATATATATATTTTTTTATTGAGGCATGTTTGTGATTTAATTATTTCCTATGATTGCCAGCTCCATCTAGTGGCCATAATGTATTTTTTCAATTGACGTATGTTTGAAATTTGATTATCCCATATGATTGTCAGTTCCATCTAGTGGCCATATATATATATATATATATATATATATATATATATATATATATATATATGTGTATGTATATATATATATATATTTTTATTGAAGTATGTTTGTAATACAATTATTTCCTATCATCATCAAGTCCATCTAGTGACTGTCATTTTTTTTTTTTTTATCAAGGTATGCATGTACTATGAGTATCTCCTATAATCACCAGCTCCATCTAGTGGCCACAATGTATTTTTTTTTATTGAGGCATGTTTGTGATTTGATTATCTCCTATGAATGCCAGCTCCATCTAATGGCCACAATATATCTTTTTTTTTGGTTGTAATATGATTATCTCCAAAGATCGTCAGATCCATCCACTGGGCAATTATTATTATTTTTTTAATTGGGGTAGGTTTTTGTAATATGATTATCTCCTATTATCATCATTTCCATCTAGTGGCCCAAATATATATTTTTTTATTGAGATATGTTTGTAATATGATTATCTTCTATGATTGTCAGCTACATCTAGAGGCCACAATGTATTTTTTTTATCGTTATTGAACTATGCTTGTAATATGATTATTTCCTATGATTATCAGCCCCATCTAGTGGTCATAATGTATTTTTTTATTATCAAGATATGCTTGTAATATAATTATTTCCTATGATGGTCTGCTCCATCTTGTGGCCATAATGTTCTTTATTACGGTATTTCAGAAAAATACCACATTATGACCACTAGAGGGAGCCGATGATCATAGGGGAAAATCATATTACAAGCAATATGGTGAGCAATGAGCATTCAATTGGGCCTTTGCGAATGCTGAAGGCACCCACACAACAACTTTTTCATAGCAGAACCCTCAGATTTGAGAACGAATACACAGTAGATAGAAGTCACCAGACAGTTCCTGACCTGTAAAGCAGATGCAGGCTGAGGACTTGGCAGGATCACACGGTATTTATTTGATGAAGCAATTAGCTTTTACAAAAGGTCAGTGATGCACATGTATGTATTTACATTGGATGTTTTATTAAATGTATTTTTCATTTTTTTGGGTACAGCTAAACTTTAACCACTTGCCTGCCATATAGCAATATGACATCGGCAAAGTGGTTGCGATATCCTGACTGGACGTCATATGCCATCGCCAGGATAACAAGCCGCTGCGCACCCCCGAGGGCGCGCATCACAGCGATCGTTGTTGCGTGTGTCAGTCTGACACAGCCCAACTCCGATCTAGGTAAAGGGCCTCTGACGGAGACTCTTTACAATGTGATCAGCTGTGTCCAATCACGGCTGATCACAGTGTAAACAGGAGGAGCAGTGGATCGGCTTTTCCGAACTCGCGTCTGTCAGATGTGAGTAGAGGAGAGCCAATCGGCTGCTCCTCTGACAGGGGGGGGGTCTGTGCTGATTTTTCAGCACATACCCCCCCGAGGATGCCCACACTGGACCACCAGGGATGCCACCAGGACCACCAGGGATAACAATCAGTGCCCACAATGGATGCCAATCAGTGCCCACCATGGTTGCCTGCCGATCAGTGATGCCCATCAGTACCATCCATTAGTGTACATCAGTGCCACCTATCAGTGCCCATCCATGCTGCCTATCAGTGCTCACCTGTGCTGCCTTTCAGTGCCCAATGGTGCCGCCTTTCAGTGCCCATCAGTGCCACCTTTCAGTGCCCATCAGTGCCACCTATGTGTACCCATCAGTGCTGCATATCAGTGCCACCTATCAGTGCCGCCTATCAGAGCCCCATCAGTGCCGCATATTAGTGCCCATCATCAGTGCCCATCAGTGCCACCTCATCGGTGCCCATCAGTGCAGCCTTATCAGTGCCCGTCAGTGCAGCCCCATCAGTGAAGGAGAAAACTTACTTATTTACAAAATAAGAAACAAAAAAAAAATTTTTTCCAAAATTTTCGGTCTTTTTTTTAATTGTTTAGCAGAAAATAAAAAAACGCAGAGGTGATCAAATACCACCAAAAGAAAGCTCTATTTGTGGGAACAAAATGATACAAATTTAGTTTGGGTACAGTGATGGATGACCGTGGAATTGTCATTCAAAGCGTGACAGCGCTGAAAGCTGAGAATTGGCCTGGGCAGGAAGGTGTATAAGTGTCCTGTATTGAAGTGGTTAAGGGATGTGTTTCTTGTAGCTGTTCATCCATTGAAACTGCATGTAAATCCGTTCCGTGCGAATAGGGGAAAATTGAATATACTTAGGCTTTAATCCCCTGCAGATGCTATTCATTGAAAAAAAAAAAAAGAGTTGTGAATGGGGGAAAGTACCACATTATGGCCACTAGATAGTGCTGAGGAGCATAGGAAATGAGTATGCTTCTCAGCTCCATCTAGTGGCCATTATGTTTTTTGTTTTTTTTTGAGGTATGTTTCCATCCACACATTTTTTTTTACATGTAGACCCCTCAGATTAGAGTAAGAACACACATGCCTCCTGTATTTATTTGACCAGTTCCTGACCCGTAAAACAGACATAGGAATGGCGCAGCCCTATAGAGGAAATGGTTACATTGTCTCCCGTAATCCGCCCTGGAAGCTTGCCCGGGTTGCACATAATGATGCTCTCCGCCATGAATAGGAAGGTGTTGTGTAACCATCCAGGAGACTCGGTACCCAGACACATCACCTGCGTATTGGAGCAGAGGGGGGGGGGGGGGGGCACCGCACCACGTGTGTGGTCCCGGATTAGCCCCATTAGAAGGAGCGGTTGTTTGCTGTAAGGGAGACGTAAACAGACTAATGGTTTTATGTTCAGCATTCTCCCAGATTAATGAAATCCTCCGCGTGGGGCATCCGGAGAAGAAGGTGCACGCAACCCAACCAAGACAAACAAAACACACGCTGCGCCCTCAAATAACCCCAGAAAGAGGATTTCCCGGAGAGAGCCGGAGAAGAGCCGGGGGGTCAGGAGATTCAGGGCCAGGGGGCAACCGGCGCCATCGCTTATCAAATTGTATGAAATGACCGATATCATAAAAAGAGACCATTCTCTGGTGGTGGCCGGAGATTTGGAACAATGTATCGATTTAGAGGTGTTATTTGTCATATGTAACCATTTGTATCCAACACGGGAAATATGGAATGTCTCCACAAAGATCTCATGAAGAATTAGACGTCCATAATGATGACTGTCAGGATCTGATCGAACGATTCTTCAGAGAATTGGAAAACATAATCATATCTACGAATTATCAAAAAGATACATACTGAGTCATCTATAGATTTAGAGGAAAACTGATTGACTTATTTGAAGTTATTCTGATCGAGCTTGAGGAAAGATCCAATTGTAGGAAAGTTTGATATGATCATTTATGCCCCGTACACACGGTCGGACATTGATCGGACATTCTGACAACAAAATCCATCGTTTTTTTCCGACGGATGTTGGCTCAAACTTGTCTTGCATACACACGGTCGCACAAAGTTGTCGGAAAATCCGATCGTTCCTAACGCAGTGACGAAAAACACGTACGTCGGGACTATAAACGGGGCAGTAGCCAATAGCTTTCGTCTCTTAATTTATTCTGAGCATGCGTGGCACTTTGTCCGTCGGATTTGTCTACACACTATCGGAATTTAAAGGATCGGATTTTGTTGTCGGAAAATTTTATAGCCTGCTCTCAAACTTTGTGTGTCGGAAATTCCGATGGAAAAAGTCCGATGGAGCCCACACACGGTCGGAATTTCCGACAACAAGCTCCGATTGCACATATTCCGTCGGAAAGTCCGACCGTGTGTACAGGGCATAAGTGTTTGGTGCAGCAAACAATCTTTTTCGATCTTCTAATCGTATTTCTGATCGGACAGGAAATTGATCGAAAATGTGATAGAATAAATATAAAATAATAATATATAAAAAAGTTTATGGGTATGGCCACCGTAAGACGTCGCTTCATATGGTCATGTCCAGTTACGGGTGGAGTTTCAAAGCCGCACTGCAGATCACTTCTAGATAGGCTGCATGGGGACATTAGAGTGTAAGCTCCTCTGGTGCAGAGACTGATGTGAGTGGCTCAGTGTTCTCTGTACAGAACTGCTGTATATGTCAGAGCTATATAAATATATGATAATAGTGGAGGAACATTAGAGTATAAGCTCCTCTGGTGCAGAAACTAATATGACTGACTTAGTGTTCTCTGTACAGCACCACAGAATATGCTATATAAATGTATAACAACATTGGAGGGGGAGGCATTAGAGTGTAAGCTCCTCTGGTGCAGAGACAGATGCGACTGGCTCAGTGTTCTTTGTACAGCACTGCAGTATATGTCAAAGCTATATAGATGTATAATATTAATAGTGTGTGACTGTTGGGGGGGGGGATTGGAGTGTAAGCTCCTCTGGTACAGGGGCTGATGTGACTGGCTTAGTGTTCTCTGTACCGCACTGTGGTATATCTCAGAGCTATATAAATGTGCAATGGTAATAGTGTGTGACTGTGGGGGGACATTAGAGTGTAAAGTTTTGTTTATTAAAAATTATTAAAAATCTTACAAACATATAACATAATTAAAAAATATATTACATATAAACAAAAGAAAATAAATAAAAATAAATATATATATATATATATAAATAAACAAAAACAAACAAGCTTACATCAGCAAGTAACAAAAAAGAGAATGTTTTTTTTTCTGAAAATAACATAAATAGAATTATATGCAAAGAAACATCATTTTATTATCAGTAAACTACTAAATTATGCAAAACACAATTACACATTATGCCCCGTACACACGGTCGGACATTGATCGGACATTCCGACAACAAAATCCCTGGATTTTTTCCGACGGATGTTGGCTCAAACTTGTCTTGCATACACACGGTCGCACAAAGTTGTCGGAAAATCCGATCGTTCTAAACGCGGTGACGTAAAACACGTACGTCGGGACTATAAAGGGGTCAGTGGCCAATAGCTTTCATCTCTTAATTTATTCTGAGCATGTGTGGCACTTTGTGCGTCGGATTTGTGTACACACGATCGGAATTAAACCGATCGGATTTTGTTGTCGGAAAATTTTATAGCAAGCTCTCAAACTTTGTGTGTCGGAAATTCCGACGGAAAAAGTCCGATGGAGCCCACACATGGTCGGAATTTCCGACAACACAATCCGATCGCACTTTTTTCGTCGGAAAATCTGACCGTGTGTACAGGGCATTAGAGTGTAAGCTCCTCTGGTGCAGACGCTAATGTGACTGTCTCAGTGTTCTCTGTACAGCACCATGCAATATGTCAGAGCTATATATTTATAACAACAGCCGAGAAAGGGGGGCATTAAAGTGTAAGCTCCTCTGGTACAGATTGATATACAGTAAATGGCTCAGTGTTCTCTGTACAGCACTGAGTTATATAAATGTATAACAGTGGAGGGGGGAGGAATTAGAGTGTAAGCTCCTCTGGTACAGAGACTGATATGACCGGTGTCTTGCCGAGAAAGTTCCCCCGGCAGATAAGGACCCCCCTGTACTGCGCAGGCGCAGCGCTTGCGCTCTACGAACGACTAGGAGCCGCTGAAAATAGCCGAAGCTGAAAAACTTCAAACAGCTGTACACGGCGCCTGCGCCCTGGGTCCAGGTTCAAGCCCCACCATCCAAGTGGACCTAGATGGAGAATAAAAAAGTGCCGAGCGCAGCGAGGCCGTGCCCGAAGCATGGCGAGCGAAGGGGCCCTCTTACAGGCGCAGTGTACAGCTGATTTCTATTCTATTCGGCTTTGGCTATTTCCGCCGACTCCTACTGCGCAAGCACTGGGTAGTAAAGGGGGGTCCTTATCCGCCGAGGGGAATTTTCTCGGCAGAACTCATTGATCTCTGTACAGCACTGTGGAATATGTCAGAGCTATATAAATGTATAATAATATTAGTGGAGGAACATTAGAGTGTAAGCTCCTCTAGGCTGATGGCACTCTGCATTCTCTGTACAGCACTACAGAGCATGTCAGAGCTATATAAATGTATAATAATAATAGTGTGTGAATGTGGAGGGACTTTAGAGTGTAAGCTCCTCTGGTACAGAGATGTATATGACTGCATCAGTGTTTTCTGTACAATACTGCAATGTTGTACAGTGTCAGAGCTATATACATGTATAACAGTGGTGGAACATTAGAGTGTAAGCTCCTCTGGTTCAGAGGCTGATGGGACTGGCTCCTTGTTCTCTGTACATCACTATGGAATATGTCAGAGCTATATAAATGTATAGCAATAATTGTAGCCAAGTCCTGGGCCCCTGAGGCCTAATGGTGACCTCCAGATTTAGGCACAGCCGACATCCTTCTGTGTAGAGTGGGTTACAAGGCATGGTGGGTGTGATACGAGGTGGCTTAATGGGCGCCAGACACATCTTGAATGCAAAGAGATTTATTGTCTCTTGAACAGAACTGTGGGAGAGAGGGTTGGGGCCAGGACACCCTTAAGTGAATGCAATGGAAATTGGCTCCGAGATTTCTACAGGTAGACAGCCATGCAGGGAAAGGCATCCATCTGCATGTGTAGACACGCTGTCTCCTATGGCAACGATCTTGAACAGTTTCTAACAAAGGTTGTAATGAACTCTTTCACTTCCTCCACAATCTCCTTTTTAGATCTTCACTCAACTGAGCTCCCGGTCTATCACTTAGACTTGCTGATCCACTGCCACTGGATTTCCTGAGCTCTTCCAATCTTCTCACTGAGTATCTTCCACAAGCGTCACCCCGCGCCCCTGCTGGGTCCCTAGCTTTGCACTGCAGATACTCCTCAAGCTCACCCCCACTGGCCTGCTTGGTCCCTGGCTTGACACACAAGAATGCTCTGCAAGCGTCACCTCCGCTAGCTGGGTCCCTGGCTTGACACCTTGCTGAAGTTTCCCAATTCTTCAACATCCCCATTTACTGCTCCGGTACTTGCTTCAGCTACTCAGTGGCGCCTGGTAATAAGGTGGATGGTCCCTTAGTGGCGACAGCTTCCCCTCCACCCCCGACCACAATAGGTTCTCTGGCCGGCAGAACCGTCACTTCTGGTTGGACTGCAAGCCGCAATCTCAACCCTGCGCTGCTCTCTTGCTTCTGGATAGGCCCTCAGACAGCCTAGCAGCCGCATGTCCCCCGGATAGGCCCAATCTCCAGCCTAGCAGCCCGGGCAATACAACACACGTCCACCCAGACAGCCATCTAGGAGGCACAGAACCCCAATCACCTGACTCCACCCAAATAATTAGGCTCTACCAGCAGGCCAAGGGACCCAAGAAAACCCCTGCCCATTGGCTGAGACACCCCATTCAATCTGTCCTTGCAATGCCCTTGTCTTATCTAATGCCATCAGATACCCAGCCACTAGGGATGAGCCGAACACCCCCCGGTTCGGTTCGCACCAGAACCCGCGAACGGACCGAAAGTTCGCACGAACGTTAGAACCCCATTGACGTCTATGGGACTCGAACGTTCGAAATCAAAAGTGCTCATTTTAAAGGCTAATTTGCATGGTATTGTCCGAAAAAGGGTTTGGGGACCCGGGTCCTACCCCAGGGGACATGTATCAATGCAAAAAAAACTTTTAAAAACGGCCGTTTTTTCGGGAGCAGTGATTTTAATGATGCTTAAAGTAAAAAAAAAAAAGTGAAATAATCCTTTAAATATCGTACCTGGGGGGTGTCTATAGTATGCCTGTAAAGTGACGCGTGTTTCCCATGTTTAGAACAGTCCCTGCACCAAATGTCATTTTTAAAGGAAAAAATCTCATTTAAAACTGCTTGCGGGTTTAATGTCATGTCGGGTCATGGCAATATGGATGAAAATCAGTGAGACAAACGGCATGGGTACCCCCCAGTCCATTACCAGGCCCTTTGGGTCCTGTATGGATATTAAGGGGAACCCCGCACCCAAATTAAAATAAGGAAAGGCCCTATATACTCTGAACAGCAGTATACAGGCGGTGCAAAAAAGACAGGGACTTTAGGTTTGTTGTTAAGTAGAATCTCTTTGTAATTTTGAACGGGTACATTTTTAACGTGTTTAGCTCCAGCCAAAAAATCTTTTTTAAGCTTTTTGGAAAACATAGGGAAGGGTTATCACCCCTGTGACATTTGTTTTGCTGTCTTTCCTCCTCTTCAGAAGATTTCACCTCACTTTTTTGTCCCAATGAAAAATGTTTTTTGAAAATTTGGGTTTTTTTGTGGAACAAGGATTGGAAAGCATCAGTGGAAAGGAGAAATTGTTTTCCCATATTAACTCTTACAGGAGAGAATTTCCCTTCCTAGGGGTAGATTTCATCTCACTTCCTGTTGTCTCCTTCCGTTTGCAAGTAGGAGTCGTTTGTAAGTTAGATGTTTGAAAGTAGGGTCCTGCCCTATATACTCAGCAGAAATTTGGGCCTTAGGTGTTGCTGTGGCCACAACACTGTAAGCCCTCACAGGGCCCTGCTGTGAAATATTAGATCAAGAATTGTAATTACATGCCCCTGTTGAACAGGAGCTGAAAAATTAGGCCTTAGGCACTGGTGCTGGTGCCACAACACTGCAACCCCTCACAGACACTCTAGTTGGAACGCAGGAACGAGCCCTGCTGCAAAGTATTGCATCAAAAATTGTAATTACACGCCCCTGTTAGACAGGGGCAGAAAAATTGGGCCTTAGGCACTGGTGCTGGTGCCACAACACTGCAACCCCTCACAGACACTCTAGTTGGAATGCAGGAACGAGCCCTGCTGCAAAGTATTGCATCAAAAATTGTAATTACACGCCCCTGTTAGACAGGGGCAGAAAAATTGGGCCTTAGGCACTGGTGCTGGTGCCACAACACTGCAACCCCTCACAGACACTCTAGTTGGAATGCAGGAACGAGCCCTGCTGCAAAGTATTACATCAAAAATTGTAATTACACGCCCCTGTTAAACAGGGGCTGAAAAATTGTGCCTTAGGCACTGGTGGTGGCGCCCAGAACCAAAAATGTTCTTACAAGCATGTACCCAACACTGTGGTCAAACAGTTCGAGGGAATCCTCAGGAGGACATGGTGGAGCTAGGGAAGGAGTCACTGATGACATTGAGCTGAGGGAAGAGGCCGCTGCTTTGCCAGACAAAGCACCCTGGGCATGGGTGAGAGAGGATGAGGAGGATGAGGACGGCTTGGTCATCCACTCGACCAAGTCTTCCGCATGTTGCGGCTCAACACGGCCAGCTGCCGAAAAAAAGGCCAAGCGTGTCCCATGGCCACGTGCTGATGAGGATGCACCGTCTCCACGACCAGCACTAGACACAGAGCCTGCTTGCCCTCTCTTATTGGCTTGTGACTGTCTGCCTCTCCTTCTTGGCCTTCCAGACATACTAATGGCCTGTAGCTGCACTAAGCTGGGATAGAACACCTGTAATTTTCTTCAGGTAGCTTTATATACTGTAACCAGACAAGCCTGCCTGTCAGTAGGAAGATAACAGGAACGGATCTAGCTGAACACTGTGAGCAGGACGCACTGCACTAAATGTAAATAGCAGGAACGGATCTAGCTGAACACTGTGAGCAGGACGCACTGACTGCACTAAATGTAAATAGCAGGAACGGATCTAGCTGAACACTGTGAGCAGGACGCACTGACTGCACTAAATGTAAATAGCAGGAACGGATCTAGCTGAACACTGTGAGCAGGACGCACTGCACTAAATGTAAATAGCAGGAACGGATCTAGCTGAACACTGTGAGCAGGACGCACTGACTGCACTAAATGTAAATAGCAGGAACAGATCTAGCTGAACACTGTGAGCAGGACGCACTGACTGCACTAAATGTAAATAGCAGGAACGGATCTAGCTGAACACTGTGAGCAGGACGCACTGACTGCACTAAATGTAAATAGCAGGAACGGATCTAGCTGAACACTGTGAGCAGGACGCACTGCACTAAATGTAAATAGCAGGAACGGATCTAGCTGAACACTGTGAGCAGGACGCACTGACTGCACTAAATGTAAATAGCAGGAACAGATCTAGCTGAACACTGTGAGCAGGACGCACTGACTGCACTAAATGTAAATAGCAGGAACGGATCTAGCTGAACACTGTGAGCAGGACGCACTGACTGCACTAAATGTAAATAGCAGGAACAGATCTAGCTGAACACTGTGAGCAGGACGCACTGACTGCACTAAATGTAAATAGCAGGAACGGATCTAGCTGAACACTGTGAGCAGGACGCACTGACTGCACTAAATGTAAATAGCAGGAACGGATCTAGCTGAACACTGTGAGCAGGACGCACTGCACTAAATGTAAATAGCAGGAACAGATCTAGCTGAACACTGTGAGCAGAACGCACTGCACTAAATGTAAATAGCAGGAACAGATCTAGCTGAACACTGTGAGCAGGACGCACTGCACTAAATGTAAATAGCAGGAACGGATCTAGCTGAACACTGTGAGCAGGACGCACTGACTGCACTAAATGTAAATAGCAGGAACAGATCTAGCTGAACACTGTGAGCAGGACGCACTGACTGCACTAAATGTAAATAGCAGGAACGGATCTAGCTGAACACTGTGAGCAGGACGCACTGCACTAAATGTAAATAGCAGGAACAGATCTAGCTGAACACTGTGAGCAGGACGCACTGCACTAAATGTAAATAGCAGGAACGGATCTAGCTGAACACTGTGAGCAGGACGCACTGCACTAAATGTAAATAGCAGGAACAGATCTAGCTGAACACTGTGAGCAGGACGCACTGCACTAAATGTAAATAGCAGGAACGGATCTAGCTGAACACTGTGAGCAGGACGCACTGCACTAAATGTAAATAGCAGGAACAGATCTAGCTGAACACTGTGAGCAGGACGCACTGCACTAAATGTAAATAGCAGGAACGGATCTAGCTGAACACTGTGAGCAGGACGCACTGACTGCACTAAATGTAAATAGCAGGAACGGATCTAGCTGAACACTGTGAGCAGGGCGCACTGCACTAAATGTAAAGAGCAGGAACAGATCTAGCCTAATCTATCTAACTCAAATCAAATGACACTGTCTGTCTCTCTCTCTATCAGCACACCGGAACACACTACACAGGGCCGCCGTGCAGGCGGCCTTATATAGTGTGGGGCGTGTACTAAATCCCCTGAGCCATAATTGGCCAAAGCCACCCTGGCTTTGGCCAATTACAGCTCTCTCTACTGACGGCGCTGTGATTGGCCAAGCATGCGGGTCATAGTGCATGCTTGGCCAATCATCAGCCAGCAATGCACTGCGATGCCGCAGTGAATTATGGGCCGTGACGCGCCACACGAATTTGGCGCGAACGGCCCATAACGTTCGCAATTCGACGGACGGTCGAACAGCCGATGTTCGAGTCGAACATGGGTTCGACTCGAACACGAAGCTCATCCCTACCAGCCACCTAGTGACAGAAGAGAATTTCCAGAATTAGGGGGAAATCAATTGACCTCCTAACAATTGGCCAAGGCAACTATCACTTGGCAATAAAGAGCAACCCAGCCTAAATATCAGGGTGATACATAATAATAGTGTGGAACCAGTGCCGATCCTGACCTCCCTGGGGCCCTAAGCAAAATTCTGCTAAGGGGCCCTCTACCTGACCCATTATGCCGTGAGCTATGTAAACCATTTGCCATTGCCACACAGTCACACCTGACACTTCAGTGTTCCCAATACAATCCTCCCTCCTTTAAACAAAACAGTCAAAGAATAAGTACAACAATATATATATATATTACATCAAGGTCCCCAGAGAGCCTCCCCCCTACATTAGGGTCCCCAGAGAGCCCCCCTTACATCAGGGTCCCTAGAGAGCCTCCCCCTACATTAGAGTCCCAAAAAGCCTCCCCTTACATCAGGATCCCCAGAGAGCCTCCCCTTACAGCAGGATCCCCAGAGAGCCTCCCCTTACATGAGGGTCCCCAGAGAGCCCCCCTTAAATCAGTGTCCTCAGAGAGTTTCCCCCTACATCAGGGTCCCCAGAGAGCCTCCCCCTACATTAGGGTCCCCAGAGAGCTCATTCCTTACATCAGGGTCCCCAGAGAGCCTTCCCTTACATCAGGGTCCCCAGAAAGCCCCTCCTTACATCAGTGTCCTCAGAGAGCCCCTCCTTACATCAGAGTCTCCAAAGAGCCTCCCCTTACATCAGGGTCCCCAGAAAGCCCCTCCTTACATCAGTGTCCTCAGAGAGCCCCTCCTTGCATCAGGGTCCCCAGAGAGTCTCCCCCTAAATTAGGGTCTCCAGAGAGCCTCCCCTTACATCAGGGTCCCCAGAGAGCATCCACTTACACTTGTCCACCAGTGCAGCCTGATCAGTGCCCATCAGTGCAGCCTCACCAGTGCAGCCTGATCATTGCCCATCTGTGCAGCCTGATCAGTGCCCATCCATGCAGCCTCACCAGTGTAGACAGTGCCCATCAGTACAGCCTCACCAGTGCAGAGAGTGCCCATCAGTGCACCCTCACCAGTGCAGAGAGTGCCCAGGCATCAGTGCAGCCTGATCAGTGCCCATCAGTGCAGCCTGATCAGTTCTGACAGTGTCCATGAGTGCAGCCTGATCAGTTCAGGCAGTGTCTATCAGTGCAGCCTGATCAGTGCCTACCAATGCAGCCTGATTAGTGCCCTTAATGCAGCCTCACCAGTGCAGACAGTGCCCATCAATGCAGCCTGATCAGTGCTCATCGGTGGGGGGGTTGGTTGATTGCCCTTGAGCCGCCACTGCCAAATTTTAAAATTGTTGCTATGCATCATTTCTTAAATTTACTACTGAAGGGGATACAGTAAATAAGTTTTATCACAACAGAGGTCATCACACCTTACTTCAGGCTTCTCTTCTCTGCAGCCAGCGTCCAGCCCCAGCCCACAAGCACAGCAAGTTACATTGGACGGAACGTTCTTGACGCCGCTCATACCCTCCCCTGACGTGCCACGTGACCTGCCTCTGAGACTCTTGGGAGGTGGGAGTTGTAGTTTGCTGCGCTGATGAGGTCCTTACCTTTAGCGCGGCCAGACTAGAACTCCCACAATGCAGTGCAGCCCGCGCAACAGCTAGCCAATCGGCGGCCGCCACGGCCGACATCTAGTAAAAAAACAAAAATTAACAGGCAGCCAGCGCCGCGGCCGACATCTAGCAAAAAAAAATACAGACAGCCAGCGCCCTGGCCCGCGGCCGTTTTAAAGATAATGTAGGCGGCCTGGGGGGAAATTTCCTTCCACCCTGCCCCCCCGGCCCAGCCCGCCCCTGCAGGGGGGGATGCTGGGTCTTGGGGGCCCCCCCACAGCGGCGGGGCCCTACGCAGCTTGCGTAGTGAGCATATAGGGCGGATCGGCTCTGTGTGGAACTGTGGTGGGACATTACAGTGTGAGCTCCTCTGCTTCAGAGATTGATGTGACTATCTCAGTGATCTCTGTACAGCACTGCGGTATATGTCAGAGCTATTTAAATGTATAATACCAGTGGACAAACATTAGAGTGTAAGCACCGTTGGTTCAGAGGCTGGTGGGACTCACGCTGTGTTCTCTATATAGCACTACAGAATATGCCAGAGCTAAACAAATATATAATACTAGTGGCGGAACATTAGAGTGTAAGCTCCTCTGGTTCAGAAGGTGACAGGACTGGTTCCTTGTTCTCTGTACAGCACTATGGACAATATCAGACATATATAAATGTATAATAATTATAATAGTATGTAAGTGTGGTGGGACATTAGAGTGTAAGCTCCTCTGGTACAGAGACTGATGGGACTCCTTCAGTGTTCTCTACACAGCACTGTGGAGTCAGAGCTATATAAATGTATAATACTAGTGGTGGAACATTAGAGTGTAAGCTCCTCTGGTTCAGAGGCTGATGTGACTGGCTCCTTGTTCTCTGTACAGCACTATGGAATCTGTAAGAGCTATATAACTATTTAATAACAATGTGTTACTGTGGTGGGACATTAGACTGTAAGCTCTTTGGGATCAGGGATCGATGTGACTGTCTCAGTGTTCTCTGTACAGCGCTGTGGTATATCTCAGAGCTATATAATGTATTATTATGAATTATAATAGTGGCAGAACTTTAGAGTGTAAGCTCCTCTGGTTCAGAGGCTGATGGGACTCGCTCCGTGTTCTCTGTACAGCACTACATAATATGCCAGAGCTAAATAGATGTATATAATAGTGTGTGACTGTGGGGGGGGGGGGGGGGGCATTAGAGTGTAAGCTCTTCTGGTGCAGAGATTGATGTGACTGTCTCAGTGTTCTCTGTACAGCACTGCAGGATTTGTTAGAGGAATATATATATATTCAGTATATATGTATAATAAATCCGGCCATCTTGGTGTGGTCATCATTGGGTGCAGCCAGCGAAGAATCTTCAAGGACATGTGTCGAGCCTTCTGCAGGGTGAGGGCAATCTGAAGTCGCGGGATCAGATTGCCATACTGCTGATTAATCATAGGAGTGCCAGGCACCTAGGAAAGGGCACAGCACCTCCAAGTCAGGCTCCGTCTGTAACATTTACAGGGCCCCCTGCCAACTTTCACACTTCTGTCCTGTGAGAGCGATCCACCAATCCGCCGACTACGTAGAGGCAGAAGATAGCCTTGTTACTTGCCACTGTTCCTTTATTTAGCTTCCTCCATCTGGAGCCCCTTTATAGCACAGTCTATTCTCGCATCCAGAATACGCAGAGACATTCCTGCCGCATAGTTCCCATCACTAAGAGGTCGGTGATTTTATTATCATCTTAGAGGAAAACTAAAGGGAGGCTATAATGGACCTGGGTCAGTTTTATTTTAAACTGTTGTTTTATTTATGTTTATTACTATATATATATATATATATATATATATATATATATATATATATATATATATATATATATATTATCAGTGAATGCCCAAGGCAGTATTCTATATCTAAGGGGGCAGGCAGCACAGCACCAGTTGCCCGCCTTGAGGTTGGATTCATCTGATTTAAACCTCGGATTGAGTTAAAGGAGGAGCCACATCTCTAACAAGTCCAGACTGAGCTATTGAGTTCTGTTAACAGTGAGCTTATCTGAGAGCTGAAATAGTTTACTTGTGTGTATATGTATATATATATATATATATATATATGTATGTATGTATATTTGTATATACAGTATCTCACAAAAGTGAGTACACCCCTCACATTTTTGTAAATATTTTATTCTATCTTTTCATGTGACAACACTGAAGAAATGACACTTTGCTACAATGTAAAGTAGTGAGTGTACAGCTTGTATAACAGTGTAAATTTGCTGTTCCCTCAAAATAACTCAACACACAGCCATTAATGTTTAAACCGCTGGCAACAAATGTGAGTACACCCCTAAGTGAAAATGTACAAATTGGGCGCAATTAGCCATTTTCCCTCCCCGGTGTCATGTGACTCGTTAGTGTTACAAGGTCTCAGGTGTGAATGGGGAGCAGGTGTGTTAAATTTGGTGTTATCGCTCTCACTCTCTCATACTGGTCACTGGAAGTTCAACATGGCACCTCATGGCATAGAACTCTCTGAGGATCTGAAAACAAAAACGTGTTGCTCTACATAAGGATGGCCTAGGCCAGTGATGGCGAACCTTGGCATCCCAGATGTTTTGGAACTACATTTCCCATGACGCTCACCTACACTTTAGAGTGCATGAGCATCATGGGAAATGTAGTTCCAAAACATCTGGGGTGCCAAGGTTTGCCATCACTGGCCTAGTCTGTAAGAAGATTGCCAAGACCCTGAAACTAAGCTGCAGCACGGTGGCCAAGTCCATACAGTGGTTTAACAGGACAGGTTCCACTCAGAACAGGCCTCGCCATGGCCGACCAAAGAAGTTGAGGTCACGTGCTCAGCGTCATATCCAGAGGTTGTCTTTGGGAAATAGACATATGAGTGCTGCCAGCATTGCTGCAGAGGTTGAAGGGGTGGGGGGTCAGCCTGTCAGTGCTCAGACCATACGCCGCACACTGCATCAAATTGGTCTGCATGGCTGTCGTCCCAGAAGGAAGCCTCTTCTAAAGATGATACACAAGAAAGCCCACAAACAGTTTGCTGAAGGCAAGCAGACTTGGATTACTGGAACCATGTCCTGTGGTCTGATGAGACCAAGATAAATGTATTTGGTTCAGATGGTGACAAGCGTGTGTGGGGGCAACCAGGTGAGGAGTACAAAGACAAGTGTGTCTTGTCTACAGTCAAGCATGGTGGTGGGAGTGTCATGGTCTGGGGCTGCATGAGTGCTGCCAACATGTACTGTGACATACTGAAGCAGAGCATGATCCCCTCCCTTCAGAGACTGGGCCGCAGGGCAGTATTCCAACATGATAACGACCCCAAACAGACGACCACGGCCTTGCTAAAGAAGCTGAGGGTAAAGGTGATGGACTGGCCAAGCATGTCTCCAGACCTAAACCCTATTGAGCATCTGTGGGGCATCCTCAAACGGAAGGTGGAGGAGCACAAGGTCTCTAACACCCACCAGCTCTGTGATGTCATCATGGAGGAGGGGAAGAGGACTCCAGTGACAACCTGTGAAGCTCTGGTGAACTCCATACCCAAGAGGGTTAAGGCAGTGCTTGAAAATAATGGTGGCCCCGCAAATAATTGACACTTTGGGCCCAAGTCCATCTAGTTCAACCAAAAAAAAAAATATCATACAATCCCATATCTACAAGCCTATACCCACAGTTGATCCAGAAGAAGGCAGAAAACCCAAGCTAAGCATGATCCAATTTGCTACAGCATGGGAAAAAATTCCTTCCTGATCCCCTGAGAGGCAATCGGATTTTCCCTGGATCAACTTTACCTATAAATGTCAGTACCCAGTTATATTATGTACATTTAGGAAAGAATCCAGACCCTTTTTTAAAGCAATCTTCTGAGCTGGCCAGAACCACCTCTGAAGGGAGTCTATTCCACATTATCACAGCTCTTACTGTGAAGAAACCTTTCCGTATTTGGAGATGAAATCTCTTTTCCTCCAGATGTAAAGAGTGCCCCCTTGTCCTCTGTGATGACCTTGAGGAGAATAACTCAACACCAAGTTTACTATATGGACCCCTTATGTATTTGTACATGTTGATCATATCCCCCCTTAATCTCCTCTTATCTAGAGAGAATAAATTCAGTTCCTCTAATCTTTCCTCATAGCTGAGCTCCTCCATGCCTCTTATCAGTTTGGTTGCCCTTCTCTGCACTTTCTCCAGTTCCCCGATATCCTTTTTGAGAACTGGCGCCCAAAACTGAACTGCATATTCCAGATGAGGTCTTACTAATGATTTGTACAGATGATATCTCTCTCTCTGGAGTCCATACCTCTCCTAATACAAGAAAGGACTTTGCTCACTTTGGAATCCGCAGCTTGGCATTGCATGTTATTATTGAGCTTATGATCTACCAAAACCCCCAGATCCTTCTCCACCACGGATTCCCCCAGTTGTACTCCCCCTAGTATGTATGATGCATATTCTTAGCCCCCATGTGCAGAGCTTTACATTTATCAACATTAAACCTCATTTGCCATATAGTTACCCAATTAGACAGAGCATTGAGGTCGGCTTGTAAATTTTACTTTTGATCCCAGATCCTATATCATTTATAAAGATATTAAAAAGTAAGGGTCCCAGCACTGAACCTTGGGGTACACCACTGATAACCTGAGACCATTCAGAGTAAGAATCATTAACCACGACTCTCTGAATTCTGTCTTTTAGCCAGTTTTCTATCCATTTCCAAACTGATATTTCCAAGCCTGTAGACTTTACCTTACACATGAGCCGTGTGTGCGGAATCTTTGGGGGTTTGTCCTATTATCTTTTGCAATCCGTCTTACTTTGTCGATACTTTGTATCTCTCTATCTCCTGTCTGATCAATGTTTATAAACAATGTTACTTTGTATCTCTCTATCTCCCGTCTGAGTAATGTTTATAAGCAATGCTACTTTGTATCTCCTGTCTAAACAATTTTTAAAAATAATGTTACTTTGTATCTCCTGTCTGAACAATGTTTATAAACAATGTTACTTTGTATCTCTCTATCTCCTGTCTGATCATTGTTTATAAACAATGTTTCTTTGTACCTCCCTATCAACTGTCTGAGCAATGTTTATAACCAATGTTACTTTGTATCTCCCTATCTCATTGTTGTAGATGGTCCTGTTGTTTTACAGCAGTAACTTCTACATCTACCGTATTTACACAGCCACTAGTGGCTGTCATTTTAACATTTGGGACCTGCAGCCACGTTTTGGTGGGGGGTTCTGCAGCAGGACAGAGGAATGGGGTGTACTGCACACATTTTGTGTATGTATGTATATATATATATATATATATATATAAAAACACACAATTGGGTTGAGGTTGTATATATGATGTTTTGTGTAGCATGCTCAACAATGCATTTTAAAAAACCTTTTAATAGGTCAAATTCGGTATATTGTGAATAAATGGAATAAAGAAAGGAATCGCTCTTTTCAGGGCCAGGTCATCGCCCAGGAATCATTTTATTATCACATCGTTTTGTTTTGCAATTTTCTTCTTTGTTTACTCTTTGTAAATGAGAGTGAAAGCTCAGAGGAAGAACTCCGCTCACCTCTGTGCAGTGATGGCTCCTATCTTACTCTGTAATAAACCGAGTTGTACATCGCTGATAGCCGCCTTTATCTGCTGTATTCTGGATACAGACAGGTAACCAGCGGGGGGGGGGGGGGGGGGGGGTGACTGGCAGCTCACCTGTCACTAGGGGGCACCATTGTCCCATCATCCCCCCCTCTGCTCCATCGCTGAATGATCCTGAGATGAACCAGGAAATAGTTGAGGTTCTCTCCTCTTGCAGGATTATTAGATGGCTACAGGGGATGATGGGAGAGGAGATGGGGGTGGCAGCCATGGCAGTTCAGCAGCTTTATCCTCCGGAAGTCCCTGAGAATACTGATATGACCACATAGATGTCCTTTCCAGTGGTCACGTTCTATTAGATAGACACATAGGTCTGCGCAGCCTATTGCATTAGGGTGTGCACCCCAAATGTATTCAAACATGGACGGTGTCAGTAGAGCAGTGGACGGTGTCAGTAGAGCAGAGAGCAGTGTAAGTAGAGCAGTGGACGGTGTCAGTAGAGCAGTGGTTGGTGTCAGTAGAGCAGTGGACGGTGTCAGTAGGGCAGTGGACGGTGTTAGTAGAGCAGTGGACGGTGTCAGTAGAGCAGTGGACGGTGTCAGTAGGGCAGTGGATGGTGTCAGTAGAGCAGTGGACGGTGTCAGTAGAGCAGTGGACGGTGTCAGTAGTGCAGTGGATGGTGTCAGTAGAGCAGTGGATGGTGTCAGTAGAGCAGTGGATGGTGTCAGTAGAGCAGTGGACGGTGTCAGTAGGGCAGTGGATGGTGTCAGTAGAGCAGTGGACGGTGTCAGTAGAGCAGTGGACGGTGTCAGTAGGGCAGAGAGCAGTGTCAGTAGAGCAGAGGACGGTGTTAGTAGAGCAGTGGACGGTGTTAGTAGAGCAGTGGACGGTGTCAGTAGAGCAGAGGACGGTGTTAGTAGAGCAGTGGACGGTGTCAGTAGAGCAGTGGACGGTGTCAGTAGAGCAGTGGATGGTGTCAGTAGAGCAGTGGACGGTGTCAGTAGGGCAGTGGATGGTGTCAGTAGAGCAGTGGATGGTGTCAGTAGAGCAGTGGACGGTGTCAGTAGGGCAGTGGATGGTGTCAGTAGAGCAGTGGACGGTGTCAGTAGGGCAGGGGATGGTGTCAGTAGAGCAGAGGACGGTGTCAGTAGAGCAGAGGACGGTGTCAGTAGAGCAGTGGACGGTGTCAGTAGAGCAGAGGACGGTGTTAGTAGAGCAGTGGACGGTGTCAGTAGAGCAGAGGACGGTGTTAGTAGAGCAGTGGACGGTGTCAGTAGAGCAGAGGACGGTGTTAGTAGAGCAGTGGATGGTGTCAGTAGAGCAGAGGACGGTGTCAGTAGAGCAGAGGACGGTGTCAGTAGAGCAGTGGACGGTGTCAGTAGGGCAGAGAGCAGTGTCAGTAGAGCAGAGGACGGTGTTAGTAGAGCAGTGGACGGTGTTAGTAGAGCAGTGGACGGTGTCAGTAGAGCAGAGGACGGTATTAGTAGAGCAGTGGACGGTGTCAGTAGAGCAGTGGACGGTGTCAGTAGAGCAGTGGATGGTGTCAGTAGAGCAGTGGACGGTGTCAGTAGGGCAGTGGATGGTGTCAGTAGAGCAGTGGATGGTGTCAGTAGAGCAGTGGACGGTGTCAGTAGGGCAGTGGATGGTGTCAGTAGAGCAGTGGACGGTGTCAGTAGGGCAGGGGATGGTGTCAGTAGAGCAGAGGACGGTGTCAGTAGAGCAGAGGACGGTGTCAGTAGAGCAGTGGACGGTGTCAGTAGAGCAGAGGACGGTGTTAGTAGAGCAGTGGACGGTGTCAGTAGAGCAGAGGACGGTGTTAGTAGAGCAGTGGACGGTGTCAGTAGAGCAGAGGACGGTGTTAGTAGAGCAGTGGATGGTGTCAGTAGAGCAGAGGACGGTGTCAGTAGAGCAGAGGACGGTGTCAGTAGAGCAGTGGACGGTGTCAGTAGAGCAGAGGACGGTGTCAGTAGGGCAGTGGACGGTGTCAGTAGAGCAGAGGACGGTGTTAGTAGGGCAGTGGACGGTGTCAGTAGAGCAGTGGACGGTGTCAGTAGTGCAGTGGATGGTGTCAGTAGAGCAGTGGATGGTGTCAGTAGAGCAGTGGACGGTGTCAGTAGGGCAGTGGATGGTGTCAGTAGAGCAGTGGACGGTGTCAGTAGGGCAGTGGATGGTGTCAGTAGAGCAGAGGACGGTGTCAGTAGAGCAGAGGACGGTGTCAGTAGAGCAGTGGACGGTGTCAGTAGAGCAGAGAGCAGTGTCAGTAGAGCAGAGGACGGTGTTAGTAGAGCAGTGGACGGTGTCAGTAGAGCAGTGGACGGTGTCAGTAGAGCAGAGAGCAGTGTCAGTAGAGCAGAGGACGGTGTTAGTAGGGCAGTGGACGGTGTCAGTAGAGCAGTGGACGGTGTCAGTAGAGCAGTGGACGGTGTCAGTAGTGCAGTGGACGGTGTCAGTAGAGCAGTGGATGGTGTCAGTAGAGCAGTGGACGGTGTCAGTAGGGCAGTGGATGGTGTCAGTAGAGCAGTGGACGGTGTCAGTAGAGCAGTGGATGGTGTCAGTAGAGCAGAGGACGGTGTCACTAGGGCAGAGGGCGGTGTCAGTAGAGCAGCGGACGGTGTCAGTAGGGCAGTGGATGGTGTCAGTAGAGCAGTGGACGGTGTCAGTAGGGCAGTGGACGGTGTCAGTAGAGCAGTGGATGGTGTCAGTAGGGCAGCGGACGGTGTCAGTAAAGCAGTGGATGGTGTCAGTAAAGCAGTGGACTTGTCAATAGGGCAGTGGATGGTGTCAGTAGTTTTTTATTTTTACTTCTTTTATTTATTTATTATTTTTTATAATTTTTTAGGAGCCCTGTTGGTGAAATATCAGCAGCGGGGAATCTGCACCGCATAAGGTGATTAGGGTGTGCCCAGGCACACCTAGGACACCCCCTGCCTACGCCTATGGATAGACACCAATTCAGATTAGATCACCTTCAACCACCTCCCTCCAATTGCTGCAGCTGATGATGAAAGCATTAAAAAGGACCTGTCAGTATATTTGAAAGGGCTTTAGGCTGAGTGGATGTAATCAGTCTGCTGCAGGCAGGAGGAAGCCTTTCTTCAGTCTCCCCTCCCCCCAATCATCAGACTGTACCAGGTAACTCACAAGGTGAGAGGCAGCAGCAGGGGCTGATTTGTATCAGACATTTGTGAACACAGCCAGCAGTGTTGTCACCGTAGGCCAGGGCTATAGGACAGAGCACTTCCAGGGCTCCCCACCTCCATAACATAGGGAGGTGGTGTTCTGTAGTCCACAGAATAGACTAGGGAAGGCTGATAACATTGTTTGAGAGTTCAGTTTAGTACACAAGGAAGTCACAAGGACACTGGATTTCTGGCAGGAGTAGCAGGCATTGTTCTGTGTTTGAATACTTAGACACTACATCTAATGAGCTACAGTTCCTTCACATGCCCCCCCCCCCAATATGGTATACTCACTGATCCCTGCTCCCCACTGCAGGGGTAAGCTAGGTGTCGGGTGGTTTGGTAACTTACCTGGGTTGGTTGTGTTACTGTCAACCCGATGTAACAATGTTTTGGGCCAGGTGATTGGTTGTTCCCCTACACCCAGAAGTCCTGTTACATTAGAGTGAGGAAGGTGGTGAGGGAGTGTGGATGGAGGAGTATACATTGCTGGGGGGCTATCAGGAGGTTGCTAGGTAGGTATTTTATCTCTTGGTTTATTGTTTATTTATATCTTCACATTTGCTATGTATTGTGTTAGTTGCTGGGTTGCTATCAGGAGGTAAAGTTACTCAAAGGACCTGGATCACCTGCTGGTGGCACTGTGGTTCCCAGAATGAAAGGTTGTAGTTCCAGTGTCCACCAGCAGGTGTCTCCCAGCAAGTGGACTCCACCTGATGCTGGCTGCTGGGAGGGTATTTAGTCCCTTCTCTACTATCACCTCTTGTTTCAATGTTTTGTCTGCTAACCAGATACCATTTGCTTAGTTATCCTGAGCCTTGTTCCTGCCTGCTCCTTCCCTGTACCTGTATCCAGTAGCCTGCTGACTGTTTTCTGATCCCAGTCCTGGTTCCCCTTCCTGACTATTCCTTGCACCTCCAGTTTTACCCTGTTGATCCGTGCTCCCCTTTTGTTATATATGATTTATAGTTAGTTTTCCGTCTCTTAGACTGGCCATACATTATACAATTTTTCTTATTCAATTTCCTTTAGATTTACCTTCGACTAAGTAGTACAAGGGTCTGCCTGATTGTATTTATATTGAAAGTGTTTAGGCTTCCTCAAATGTTATATGGTTTTGGTAAATTTAAAGAAAAATTGTACAAAAAAAAATAATGTATGGCCAGCCTTAGTTAGGCTGCTAGGTAGGTATTTTGTCTTTTGGTTTATTGTTTACTTATTTCTTCATATTTGCTGTGTATTGTGGTAGTTGCTGGGGGGCTATCAGAAGGTAAATTTACTCTAAGGACCTGGATCACCTGCTGGTGGCACTGTGGTTCCCAGCATGAAAGGTTGTAGTTCCAGTGTCCACCTGCGGGTGTCTCCTAGCAATTAAAGGGGTTGTAAAGGTTCAGTTTTTATTTTTTTTAAATAACAAACATGTCATACTTACCTCCACTGTGCAGCTCGTTTTGCACAGAGTGGCCCCGACCTTGCAGTTCTGGGGTCCCACGGCGGCTCTCTCGGCTCCTCCCCGCAATAGCTAACCTCCCCTGGAAGCTCTCTCCCGAGGGGGTTACCTTGCGGGCACGCTCCCGTCTCATATACTCTGCGTCCATAGACACGGTCCCGCCCCCCCGGCAGCTGCATCATTGGATTTGATTGACAGCAGCGGGAGCCAATGGCTGCGCTGCTATCAATCTATCCAATCAACGCCGAGACTCCGTGGAGAAGAGGACGCCGGGGACGAGCCGAGCAGGTAAACGGGCTTAGGTACGTAAAATGGAGGGGCTGGGGGGCCCGTCATTGCCAGGTGTTTTTTCACCTTAACGCAATAGGATGCATTAAGGTGAAAAAACACGAATCTTTACAACCCCTTTAAACTCCACCTGATGCTGGCTTCTGGAAGGGTATTTAGTCCCTTCTCTACTATCACCTCCTGTTTCAAAGTTTTGCCTGCTAGCCAGATACCGCTTGCTTAATTATCCTGAGCCTTATTCCTGCCTGCTCCTGCCCTGTCCCTGTATCCAGTAGCCCGCTGCCTGTTTTCTGACCCCAGTCCTGGTTCCCCTTCCTGACTATTTCTCGCACCTCCAGTTTTACCCTGTTGATCCGTGCTGCCCTTTTGTTGTATATATTGATTTATAGTTAGTTTTCCGTCTCTTAGGCTGGCCATACATTATACAATTTTCTTATTCAATTTCCTTTAGATTTACCTTTAACTAAGTAGTGCAAGGGTCTGCCTGATTGCATTTAAATTGAAAGTGTTTAGGGTTGCTCTCATGTTATACGGTTTTGGTAAATCTAAAGAAAAATTTGTACAAAAAAAATATAATGTTTGGCCAGCCTTAGTTAGGTTGCTAGGTGGGTATTTTGTCTTTTGGTTTATTGTTTACTTATATCTTCACATTTGCTTTGTATTGTGTTAGTTGCTGGGGGGCTATCAGGAGGTAAAGTTACTATAAGGATCTGGATCACCTGCTGGTGGCACTGTGGTTCCCAAAATGAAAGGTTGTAGTTCCAGTGTCCAACAGCGGGTGTCTCCTAGCAATTAACCACTTGAGCCCCGGACCATTATGCTGCCTAAGGACCAGAGGTCTTTTTCCAATTTGGCACTGCGTCGCTTTAACTGCTAATTGCGCGGTCATGCAATGCTGTACCCAAACGAAATTTGCGTCCTTTTCTTCCCACAAATAGAGCTTTCTTTTGATGGTATTTGATCACCTCTGCGGTTTTTATTTTTTGCGCTATGAACGGAAAAAGACCGAAAATTTTGAAAAAAAATGATATTTTCTACTTTTTGTTATAAAAAAAATCCAATAAACTAAATTTTAGTCATACATTTAGGCCAAAATGTATTCGGCCACATGTCTTTGGTAAAAAAAATGTCAATAAGCGTATATTTATTGGTTTGCGCAAAAGTTATAGCGTCTACAAACTAGGGTACATTTTCTGTAATTTACACAGCTTTTAGTTTATGACTGCCTATGTCATTTCTTGAGGTGCTAAAATGGCAGGGCAGTACAAAACCCCCCCAAATGACCCCATTTTGGAAAGTAGACACCCCAAGGAAATTGCTGAGAGGCATGTTGAACCCATTGAATATTCATTTTTTTTGTCCCAAGTGATTGAAAAATGACAAAAAAAAAAAAATAAATATTTACAAAAAGTTGTCACTAAATGATATATTGCTCACACAGGCCATGGGCCTATGTGGAATTGCACCCCAAAATACATTCAGCTGCTTCTCCTGAGTATGGGGATACCACATGTGTGGGACTTTTTGGGAGCCTAGCCGCGTACGGGGCCCCGAAAACCAATCACTGCCTTCAGGATTTCTAAGAGTGTAAATTTATGATTTCACTCTTCTCTGCCTATCACAGTTTCGGAGGCCATGGAATGCCCAGGTGGCACAAAACCCCCAAAAATGACCCCATTTTGGAAAGTAGACACCCCAAGCTATTTGCTGAGAGGCATATTGAGTCCATGGAATATTTTATATTTTGACACAAGTTGCGGGAAAGTGACACTTTTTTTTTTTTTTTTTTTTTTCCATAAAGTTGTCACTAAATGATATATTGCTCACACAGGCCATGGGCATATGTGGAATTGCACCCCAAAATACATTTATCTGCTTCTCCTGAGTATGGGGATACCACATGTGTGGGACTTTTTGGGAGCCTAGCCGCGTACGGGACCCCGAAAACCAATCACTGCCTTCAGGATTTCTAAGGGTGAAAATTTTTGATTTCACTCTTTACTGCCTATCACAGGTTCGGAGGCCATGGAATGCCCAGGTGGCACAAACCCCCCCCAAATGACCCCATTTTGGAAAGTAGACACCCCAAGCTATTTGCTGAGAGGCATGGTGAGTATTTTGCAGCTCTCATTTGTTTTTGAAAATGAAGAAAGACAAGAAAAAACATTTTTTTTTTCTTTTTTCAATTTTCAAAACTTTGTGACAAAAAGTGAGGTCTGCAAAATACTCACTCTACCTCTCAGCAAATAGCTTGGGGTGTCTACTTTCCAAAATGGGGTCATTTGGGGGGGTTTTGTGCCACCTGGGCATTCCATGGCCTCCGAAACTGTGATAGGCAGTGAAGAGTGAAATCAAAAATTCACGCCCTTAGAAAGCCTGAAGGCGGTGCTTGGTTTTCGGGGTCCCGTACGCGGCTAGGCTCCCAAAAAGTCTCACACATGTGGTATCCCCGTACTCAGGAGAAGCAGCAGAATGTATTTTGGGGTGTAATTTCACATATTTCCATGGCATGTTTGAGCAATATATCATTTAGTGACAACTTTGTGCAAAAAAAAAAAAAAAAAAAAAAAAATTTGTCTCGTTCCCGCAACTTGTGTCGCAATATAAAATATTCCATGGACTCGACATGACTCTCAGCAAATAGCTTGGGGTGTCTACTTTCCAAAATGGGGTCATTTAGGGGGGTTTTGAACCGTCCTGGCATTTTATGCACAACATTTAGAAGCTTATGTCACACATCACCCACTCTTCTAACCACTTGAAGACAAAGCCCTTTCTGACACTTATTGTTTACATGAAAAAGTTATTTTTTTTTGCAAAAAAATTACTTTGAACCCCCAAACATTATATATTTTTTTAAAGCAAATGCCCTACAGATTAAAATGGTGGGTGTTTCATTTTTTTTTTTCACACAGTAATTGCGCAGCGATTTTTCAAACGCATTTTTTGGGGAAAAAACACACTTTTTTAAATTTTAATGCACTATATTGCCCAAATGTTTGATGAAATAAAAAAGATGATCTTAGGCGGAGTACATGGATACCAAACATGACATGCTTTAAAATTGCGCACAAACGTGCAGTGGCAACAAAATAAATACATGTTTAAAAGCCTTTAAAAGCCTTTACAGGTTACCACTTTAGATTTACAGAGGAGGTCTACTGGAAAAATTACTGCACTCGATCTGGCCTTCGCGGTGATACCTCACATGCATGGTGCAATTGCTGTTTACGTTTGACGACAGACCGCCGCTTGCGTTCGCCTTAGCGCGAGAGCAGGGGGCGACAGGGGTGCTTTTTTTTTTTTTTTTTTTTTCTTAATTATTTTTTTGCTTTTTTAATCTTACTTTTAAACTGTTCCTTTCATATTTTTTTTTTTAATCATTTTTATTGTTATCTCGGGGAATGTAAATATCCCCTATGATAGCAATAGGTAGTGACAGGTACTCTTTTTTGAAAAAATTGGGGTCTATTAGACCCTAGATCTCTCCTCTGCCCTCAAAGCATCTGACCACACCAAGATCGGTGTGATAAAATGCTTCCCCAATTTCCCAATGGCGCTATTTACATCCGGCGAAATCTAAGCCATGAAATGCTCGTAGCTTCCGGTTTCTTAGGCCATAGAGATGTTTGGCGCCACTCTGGTCTCTGATCAGCTCTATGGTCAGCAGGCTGAATCACCGGCTGCATTCTCAGGTTCCCTGTTGAGACAGGAGAGCCAGAGAAAAACACGGAAGACGGTGGGGGGGGGGCATTCCCTCCCACGGCTTGTAAAAGCAGTCTAGAGGCTAATTAGCCGCTAGGATTGCTTTTACATGAAAGCCGACTGCTGGCTGAAAAGAATGATACCAAGATGATACCTAAACCTGCAGGCATCATTCTGGTATAACCACTCAAAGTCGTGCATGGCGTACCTGAAGACAAAAAAATGGTTAACAATGGTTAACAATAAAGCACAGTAAACAGTAAAGTATAAATAATTACATACCTGAAAAACAAACATGATAAAACATAATAACAATAACAATAACAATAAAACATTGCAGAATAGAATACAGTAAAAAAAAGAGCAGAACAATAGAGAGAGAATAGAGAGAGAGAGAACAATAAAACGACAACTATTTTTTTTTATTTTATATATTTTTTTTTTTTTACACTTTTTTTGTAACTAACTTTTATAACTGTAACCGGTTCCAGGTTCGGGTCTCTCAAAATGCGATGGCATCTTGGGAGACCCTGTGAAAGTGCGCCTAGTCTGTGGAATGCTGTACCCTACGCTAATACTCAACTAGTGCATGGTAGCGTTCAAAACATTCACCAATGCAAAGACCAGGATTGTCAGGACAGGAGGGACAATAATAGCGGGTGTCACGCCTATATCCACGCTTGCTGCAGACACAACATCTTTTTTGGGGGGTTCGCTGGGTAGGGGTACTCGGGAGGACATAAAAATGCCTCTCATGCAGCCGACTGCATTTGGTTGGGGATGTGAATGGGGGAAGTACGGGCGCTGCAGAAGCGGTGGGTTCCCAATTAGGATTGGCGAATGCAGCAGGAACGGCATTATGGGCACGACGGGCCTGTGTTTGTCTTTTTGGTGGCAGCGGGACACTACTTGTGCTTGCCACCTCACCAGCTTGAACTGCACTTATGGGACTCGCCACGTCACCAAGTGTTACTGCAGTGCTGGTTTGATTACGACCGGGGTGTACTACGCCGCTGGTGCTTGCCAGTTCCCCAAAACGCTACCAAAAAAACTGTTAGCGATCGCAGGGATCAGGCCTGACTCTGCGAACGCTGCAGTTATGCGTTTAGAGTTTTGTAAGTGACAGTGATCGATCGATACTGCACTTGGGTGGGCTGGGCCGGGCCGGGCGGAGGGGCAAAACGCAGGTGCTAGCAGGTATCTGGGCTGATCCCGCTAACACTGCGTTTTTGGGAACCCTAAACTGCTGGGGACGCTAGTATAGATCTGATCGGATCAGATATTGATCCGTTCAGATACTATACCACTAAGGGAGGCGTATGCTGCGTGCGTGGGTGTTAGCGGTACTGGTGCTAACCTGACGCTGCCTGGGGCTGGTGCTTGCCAGTTCACCAAAACGCTACCAAAAAAACTGTTAGCGATCGCAGGGATCAGGCCTGACTCTGTGAACGCTGCAGTTATGCGTTTAGTGTTCTGTAAGTGACAGTGATCGATCGATACTGCACTTGGGTGGGCTGGGCCGGGCGGAGGGGCAAAACGCAGGTGCTAGCAGGTATCTGGGCTGATCCCGCTAACACTGCGTTTTTGGGAACCCTAAACTGCTGGGGACGCTAGTATAGATCTGATCGGATCAGATATTGATCCGTTCAGATACTATACCACTAAGGGAGGTGTACGGTGCGTGCGTGGGTGTTAGCGGTACTGGCGCTAACCTGACGCTGCCTGGGGCTGGTGCTTGCCAGTTCACCAAAATGCTACCAAAAAAACTGTTAGCGATCGCAGGGATCAGGCCTGACTCTGCGAACGCTGCAGTTATGCGTTTAGTGTTTTGTAAGTGTCAGTGATCGATCGATACTGCACTTGGGTGGGCTGGGCTGGGCCGGGTGGAGGCGCAAAACGCAGGTGCTAGCAGGTATCTGGGCTGATCCCGCTAACACTGCGTTTTTGGGAACCCTAAACTGCTGGGGACGCTAGTATAGATCTGATCGGATCAGATATTGATGCGTTCAGATACTATACCACTAAGGGAGGCGTATGCTGCGTGCGTGGGTGTTAGCGGTACTGGCGCTAATCTGACGCTGCCTGGGGCAACACATATCACCGCCGGGCGATTAGGGGGCTAAACCTTTATTCGGTAATAAACGGCGGGTGCCCTGACACTATAAAAAATAAACAAACTAACCAGCGTCAACCGTAACAGTTATACGGTGATCAGTGGTGAAAGGGTTAACTAGGGGGCAATCAAGGGGTTAAAACATTTATTAGGTAGTATATGGGGGTCCCTGTCGCTATAAAACACTGACGGCGAACCCAAATATTTACCTCACTAACTAGCGTCACCAGCGACACTAATACAGCGATCAGAAAAATGATCGATTAGTGACACTGGTGACGGGGGGTGATCAAGGGGTTAAAACTTTATTAGGGGGGGTTAGGGGGGTACCCTAGACCTACAGGGGGGTAACCCTAATTGTCCCAACACTGTAACTGTCACAAACTGACACTATGCAGTAATCAGAAAAAAAAAAAAAAAAAACTGCTGGTGTCAGTTTGTGACAGGGGGGGGGGGGTGATTGGGGGGGGATCGGGGGGCGATCGGGGGGGGTTCGGGGTGTAATGTGTGCCTGGCATGTTCTACTGTGTGTGTGTGTGTTGGTGCAGTCACTCACTTGTCGTCTCTCCTCGGGCCGGAACGGAAACTACCGACCCGAGGGGAGATGACATCATTTCCTTTGCTGCTGTTTAGCATACAGCAGCAAAGGAGTGTTCCCATTGGCCGGCGGCGATCGCGAGGGGGGGGCCACGAACGGATGGCCTCCCCCTCGTCTCCGATCGCCGGGGGACAAAACGGGACCGCCTCGGGCGGCGGGGGGGGGTCCGATCGGACCCCCCACCCGCGGAAGGCAAATCACGTACCCTGTACGTGATTTTGCCTGTCCGTGCCGCCTTGCCGACGTACATCGGCGTGAGGCGGTCGTCAAGTGGTTAAAGGGGTTGTAAAGGTTCAGTTTTTATTTTTTTTAAATAACAAACATGTCATACTTACCTCCACTGTGCAGCTCGTTTTGCACAGAGTGGCCCCGATCTTGCATTTAAATTGAAAGTGTTTAGAGTTGCTCTCATGTTATATGGTTTTAGTAAATCTAAAGAAAAATTGTACAAAAAAAATATCATGTATGGCCAGCCTTAGTTAGGTTGCTAGGTAGGTATTTTGTCTCTTGGTTTATAGTTTACTTATATTTTCACATTTGTAAAAGTATTATTCACTCACAATAAGAGATCAATCCAAACAAGATCTCACCGATGCTTTTCAGAAGCACAAAACTCCCACTTCATCAGTCCTGAATGCTGGCAGCCAATAGACATGCGCACTGGCAAAAAAAAATTCATTTTAGTTTCATTCGCTTTTTTCAGAAATTCGGAAATTCGAAAAATCGGAAATTCAAAAATTCGGTATTTGTAAATTCGGAAATCCATAAATTCAAAAGTCCGAAAATTTGGAAATTCGAAAATTAAAAAATCCGAAAATAAAAAAGGAAGATCCGAAGATTCGAAAGAACGAAAATAAAAAAATTCAAAATAATAACTAACTAACTAACAATAACTAACTAATAAATTATAGGTATTGGAATTTCCTTTCAAATTTGGCTGTTAGTGAACGTAACGAATACAAATTTATCTGAAGTTACGAATTATCCAAAAAAACTAATGCCGCATCTAAACAAATGGAACGGAATGAAATAATAATAAATAATAATAATATCTTTTTATTAGTATTATTGTTATTTATTATTAATAATTTGTTACATTCCATTCGTTTAGATATGGCATTCGGTATTACGGATAATCCGTAATTTCTGATAAATTTGTATTCGTTACATTCACTAACAGCCAAAATTTGAAAGGAAATTCTAATAACTATTACTAGCCATTAAATTATAGGTAAGTTATTATTAGTTAGCTATTATTTCAGATTTTCGAATTTTCATATTTTTATTCTTTTGAATTTTCGGATTTTCATGCTTATTTTTGGATTTCCCATTTTTTGAATTTCTGAATTTTCGAATTTCCGAAATTTCGAATCTTCGAATTTCCGAATTTTCGAATTTCCGAATATTCTGAAAAATTCGGAAATTCAGAAACTCCTAAATTTGGATATTTCCGAATTAACTATATTGTCTAAACTCGTTAAAAAACAAATTCGGAACTAAACGAATTGCACATGTCTAGCAGCCAAACTGGCAACCCATACCGCTGTTTCCTTAACACCAACATAACACTTAAATGTGGCCTCGCTGGACTGGGCTTTTTGCCATGGGGCCGCATATATGCATATCCGTGTTTGTGCTGGGAGCGCGCCGCTCACGAGAGCCACCGGGTCCTCTACTAACAATCGGGAGCCAGAACGCCCAGTTCCGGGTCACCTGATCACTGTTATAGCCTCTGATTGGCTATTACAGTGATCATTCACTGTGAAGCCAATCCCTGTGTTTTGCTCTCTCTATGAAAGGAGAGGAAAGATACATTGTATCTCTCTCTCTCCTTGCAAAGAGAGAAAAAAAACAACTGTGTGTAAATAAATAAATAAATAATAAAAAATAAAATAAAAAATACCCAGATCAAGGTTTGATCTAGGTCAGTGCCAGGGTTGGTGCTTTTGGTTAAGGTTAGGGTCAAAGGTAAGGGTTCAGTATATTTTGGACAGGATTTAAAAAAAAATAGTATTAGTGTTAGTGTATTTTAGGTAGGACAAAAAAAAAAAAAGCAAAATGCACACTACATGTACAAACAACAACTAACATACACATATGTGATGTTTCTGCGATCGTCAGGAGCAGTAAATTTTATTTTGGGTTTTTTGGTGAAAGGTTATGGTAGCAACAAGAAATATACAGCTAAATTTAAAAGAAAAAAAATTTCCTAGTTTAGACCAGTTTTTCCTTTGATAATAATAATAATAATAATAAAAAAAATAAATAAAAAAATAAAAAAAATCAGGAGATATCCATTACCATTTGAATACCTATTAAGCACCTGCGGTCAGTGACCAAAAAAAAATATGAATTCAAATAAAAAATATTAGCTATGTGTAACACCCGATGTGTTTGCATAAAATGTTGTCCTTAATCGCAGCGGTTAAACCATCAACCACAAATTATACCAAATAATACTAAATGACTAAATTTTAGTTTTATAAATGTTAGTTTTAAAATTTTATAATTTTATAATTTAGTATTATTTGGTATAATTTGTGATTGATGATTTAAGTGCTGTAATTAAAGATAAAAAAAATAAAATAAAAATCCATTACCATTTGTCACCAAATGAAAGCCCAATTTGTCCTGAAAAAACGCGGTATAATCCACCTGGAAGTAATTTTGATGATATGTACGATTTTACTAACACATGTCAAAGTTGCAAAATTGTGCTTAGGCATTAATATTTGTTTTACCCCTTAGGCGTGAAGGGCTTAATCTTTGTTTTTTTTGCAATTACCTGTGCAGTATTATCTCCAAACATTTGTCAACTTTCAAACTCTGATGAAGGGGGAGTTTTAAGCCCACTCCTCCTCCAGCTCCCGA